>VZRW01003196.1:0-131996 GCA_013398125.1 Aegotheles bennettii | reverse complement strand
ACAGGCATTTCAGAGAGCAATCAAATCAGAAATCAATTTCAGAAATCAATTTTCAGAAATCAATTTATAGCCCCTTTAAGAACCATCCCTCCCCTGTTGCCTTCCTTTTCCTTAGATTTTCAGCTTCCTTATAAGTGTTTTGACTGAGTGATTAGACAGAAAGTACAGTATAGACCAGTTTGTCACTGGACACTCCATCAGGGCTGCCTGAAGCTCCAGGTCAGCCTGCCTGTTTCAGATACGCGCTTTCCTCCTTTCCCCCACCGACCCCACAGCTTTGAGATCATAATAGGTTTCACAATGTCCTAGTTTCCTGAGGGATACAATTAAGTATTTTCCTTATCCCAGAACAGTGTAGGATGGTGAGTAGGTTACAAGATTAATGTCTTCTCTTGTAAGGTGTTTTTACTTGTTCAACATATTGGTTCCTTGAGGAACTCTAATTGGAAGTGTATTAGAAAGAAAGACCTGCTCAGGGATGTAGAAAATGATGTGGCATTCCTCATATCCAGTATAAGAAAAGTTATTTCATAGTATAGGATTTTCCATGTATATCTTATCTGAAGTATAAGAGGCTTTTGTTTTCTCTGTCCCTTAATTTATTCTGGGTGAATATTTGTCTATCCTGTCTTAAAATCCTCCAGTAACTGGGATTCTACAACAGGTCTAAGTACTCTTTTCTGGTTCTTCACTAAATGTTCTTAACTTAAATAATTTCCCTCTAATACCAATCAGAATGAAAAAAAATAAAACAAAACACCCACATAGATTTCATTGCTTCCAAGTAATTTTTATTTAACTAATCTCTGGCAAGATTCTTCTACATTTAGTTGTCCGCAATATATATATATATAGTTGAGCTGACTCTCAACAACTCCCACAGTCAATGGATAAAAGAATTCTAGACTTCTATTCATCTGAACTATTTTATCTAATTAGTAAGATTAATCATGACTTGCAATTTCCTACTTCACTCATTTAGCTAGATAGGGACCTTATGGATAAAGAGCTAGTGTTTTGCATTTACTCTGGTAAATCCCACCTAGAGGAGAACACAAGTACAATGCTACTACTAAAGCCTTATGAAGAGCAAATCTTACCCGTGGTGCCCAGAATCAACCAATAACACCATAATAGCTGCTCACACATCTGAGATTAATATGGTATCTCACAGTTGGTTCAAGTATTAGGAAAAAAAAAAAAAGAAAGCAAAAAGGAGCAAAAAATAAATGAGTATAAATTAAAGCTGCCCAAGGGTTTTTTACAAATATACCAAGACAACAGATATTATGTGACTGAAGTGTAGATGCATTAAAAAGTGAAAAGGTGAATGAAAATATTAATGATTATATAAAAAATGCAATAATGAACTTCTTTTAAAGAACCTGAGATTAAATTAAAAACTGAACTGAACTAAACTAATCTAAAGGGCTTCTAGCTGTTATAATAAATGTGGAGGAAAATTTCCAAACATGAGTGAATGCTTCCAGAGACCCAATAGTAATTTGAGTGCCTCTATGTGAATGCCTTCTCCTTTTGGTTTACCCTTGGCCTCTATTTATCTCACTGCACAGCAGTACCACAAGGCATTCAAGTCATCAGATAGCAGTGTAAAGACTTCAATCAAGTCACCCCTTGGGAAAGATTCAAACCAATGAATAGCTGAAAGAAATAGGAAAGACTTGCTTGTAAGTTTCCATTTCATGCTAAGATAAATTTGCTTGCATATTTACAAGAACACATAACAAAGCTAAAAGAAAGTTATACTTGTAAATCATGAAGTCAAACATTCAAAGTTTTTCATTTTTTTATATGAGAATTCCTGGTTTTTATATCTATCTTTTAGTTTTTCAAATTCCTGTTTTTCCCAGAAACCTGCCTTATTCAAAACAAAAGAGACAAGTTACACACAGAATTAGCAAATTTTTAAAATTTTTATTTTAACTGAGTTGCTGAAAATGTGATTCACTGAAGAAGAAGAGAGCTGCAGTCATAAGTTTAATAAAGATCTCATAGTGAGGTGGACTATGCAGGAAGACAAAAATCGGTAATCTTCAAACAAGTTTAGAAGAACAGAAAAGTAGATGTTAGGGTTACAGGAATGATTAAGTTTGATTTTTGCTCACGTTTTTCTGGTAAAACACCAGAAAGTGGAAAAATTACTACATTCTTTGAAAGGCAATGAGGTCTTCGAAGGTGCCACCTGATTTGTAGTTCACAAAAATGCAGTAAGTTCTTATAGATAGACTTGACCTGACCATCAGGGGCCTATGAAGGCCAGCTGCCCACTGGAGGGAGTCTAGGGTGGCCATGGGTCTAGCAGGGCCATTCCCTCCTGAAGCAGGGCCCCATTCCATAGCACCCAGTGAGGGAGCAGGACCAGGTTGGAGAAAATGACTGGAGCCAGCAGAGCCCACAGCTTCCTGACAAGACTGCAATGATGGGGAGGACCAAGGTTTGGTCAAGAGTCAGTCTGAAGGCCTGGTCTAGAGCATAAGCAGCCAGGTGGCCCTGGGGTCATGGGAAGAGTGCACAGAGGCCCATGGCACATAAGCCATCAATTTTTCACTGGTTTGACATAGCCAGTTGAGTGGATAAAATGCTTCAGAGATCCTACTTGCCATCATCTTGATTTTCAATCAGCATCATAGAATAGCAGCTTGGAAGGGACATTAAGGATCATCTGGTTCAACCTTTCTTGACAAAAGCACAGTCTAGACAAGATGACCCAGCACCCTGTCTAGCCAGATCTTAAAAGTGTGCAATGTGGGAGAATTCACCACTTCACTGGGTAGTTTATTCCAATGTCTGCCTGTTCTCATTGTGAAAAATTTTCCTCTTGTATCCAATCAGAATCTTCTCAGGAGGTACCCCTCCTTACGGGGTACCCATTACACCTCACATTTTCCATGTGACTCCTTGTAAAAAGGGAGTCTCCATCTTCTTTGTATCCACCCTTTAAGTACTGGAACATGGTGATGAGGTCTCCCCTAAACCTCCTTTTCTCAAGGATGAAAAATCCCAGTTGTCTCAGCCTTTCCTCATATGGCAGGCTTCCCAGTCCTTTGATCGTCTTTGTGGCCCTTCTCTGGACCCTCTCCAGCTTGTCAATATTTTTTTTGTATAGTGGGGACCAGAACTGAACACAGTGTTCTGGGTGTGGCCTGACAAGTGCTGAATAGAGTGGGATGATGACATTTTTGTCTCTGCTGGTGATGCCCTTGTTGATCCAATCCACCATCCTGTTGGCTTAATGTGTTGCTGCAGCACACTGTTTGTTCACATTGAGCTTGTTGTCCACTAGGACCCTCAGGTCTCTTTCCACAGAGATGCTCCACAGCCAGGTAGATCCCAGCCTGTGCTGCACTACTGGATTATGTTTTTCCAGGTGCAGCTTTGGGGTCCATTCTCTTGAGAGGTGTGGGAAGAGAGGTTGCTAGTGAAGACTGAGGCAAAACAGTTGTTCAGTTCCTCAGCCTTCTCCTTGTCCATTGTTATCAGTTTGCCAGTTGTGTTCATCAGGAGAGGTATGCTTTTTTTGACCTTCCTTTTCTGACTGGCATATCTGTGGAAGTCATTATTGTTATTCTTTGTGTCCCTTGTCAAGTACAGTTCCACCTGTGCCTTGGCCTTCCTGACCCCTGGACAGAACCCTGTATGACTTGATTGTGCTTTGAATGAGAGGTTCAACTACATGACTTCTAGAGGTTAGTTCCTGTCAGCATTTCTATGTACACATCTTTGTAGCACTTGACAAGATCTGAGAATGAGAAACAGAAAACTAATGCAACGCCTTCAGAAAAACTTAAAATATTTTTTTTACAGAATAGAACTAAAAATTAAAAGTATTAATCAAGACAGAGATATAATGCTACATCCTTGTGAAGTTATACATACATCTGACCTAGGCTAGCTATAAGTACTTTGTCATTCTTGTGATCCCTGGATTCAAGTAACTTCACAATTGCAATGTTTGATTCAATCAGCTGATACTAGGGTTGATTCAAAGAATTTTGAAGAGCACTGTCTAAAGTTGATTTTTATTTCCTACATCTAAATTAGACATGTGTAAACACAAAAGAGGAAAAAATGAAAATACTACATACACTTTAGCACAGTTGGTTTCATGTTGCATCTTTTTAGGTTATTGAAAATAGACACTTCTTAAAGAGAAAGCCTGGCTGCATATTTCTGCAGCTGTCAGTGCTGAAAAGTGCTGAAGCATTCTTGAGGCTGACTACTGGGAGTTCTGGAGTTTAAAAATAACTACAGAAGTTGCACATTTGATTAACAAAAATAAACACCTTGGTAACTTCTGAACTGTGAATCAACAAATGAGCACTACTTAGCTGTAAAAGATTGAGTTCTAAATGAAAAATATTTGCTGAATTTCTGATTGCCCAGGAAAAATTTGCATTGCAGATAAGTGACACTTTGAAAGGGTCATATCACTTTTTGCATGTGTTTCAACACTGCTGAGGCTTAATTTATGTACTGTCATTGAAGAAAGATAAGTATAATGGATTTTTAATTATTCCAAGTTACAAAGAGCAAATGGAAGGTAGTCCTGTTTCCAGACAAAGCAGAAAGGGAATTAGGAGTTTCAAAGAGCAAATTACACAGTCATGGTCTATTAAAGTTTTATTGGGATTCCTATATTTTAAAAGTTATATATCAATTTTTTCATTCACTCTCAGAATATAATAATTTATCACATTTTTTAAAATGGTTAACAAGGTTGCATGCACCAAATTAACTCTGGCTTATTTATATTTGCACATATTTTTTACTTTTGAGCAAGTAGGTTATTATGCCATACAAAGGCAACCAAGCCTTGCTGATAGACTTAATTTTTCTGGCTTTTCTGGTTCCTTGACTGAAGTGGAAAGATATTAAAACACTTTCATAAAGTTCTTCACTCTCAAATCAGGTAATAAAGCACACTATTGATGGGACTTTCAAGCTTAAGTTCTTTCAGTAGCTGCTATAACTAAGGATAAGAAGTCAAAGAGACAAGCTTTCTGATAAACTGGTTTTGGAAAATTTTTACATTGGTGTGGTTTTGGATCTTAATTATGTTCAGTGATAGCTGATTATAAGGCAGAGTAGTACTTTTCTATGTATCTTCCTATTTCTTTCTGTTCACTAAAAACATGATCCAGTGCCTATTAAAGTCACTGAAAGTCTTATATAATTTCAATATGGATTTGAACCACCAAAACACACAGAGCATTTTTCCTCCCTGTATCTACTAGAACTTTATAGCTAAAACTAAGCTTCAGTATTCTCACTTCTCCACACACACCTTTCCTAATCTTCTATGTCTCATTTTTCTCTTTTCATGCTGGTTGCCACTGAAAACACATTTGAAGTGGGTTTTCATTAAAGTAGGTAAAAATATAAATACTCTTTGTTTAGGTTCCATTTATCCAAATGTAGTAAATTTTGATGAGTAGAGAGAGTTCAGCTGAACTTTTTGAATAGTTTGAGTTTTAGAGCAAATCTGGAGATTTTACAAGAAGATGTTCTCTTGGTAAATTTAGGTCTGTTCTTTTGGTTCTGAAATACTGCAACAGACTCTGTTGGTGTTTCATCATTTGCAGTTCCATCTGGAATCCATAAGGAAAATTTACATACATAAAAATAAAATGTTATCTGAATATTTCAGACCTTCATTAAAGGTTTGGTCTAATTTCTGGTCTAATCACAGATGAAACTAGTGGTGTTGGGGGACACAGATTTGGACAGGTTTATATCTGATTTACATCATCAGGATAACTGCCTTCTTTTGGGAAAATTAAAACCTCTGCTATTTTTTGTCAATATTATCTTTGTTGGAAAGTGATACAAGAAGTAAATGGATTGGATTCTGACACCTGTGATGCCTTTTAATAGGCTTTGGATGGCTATAAGGAATGAAAGGTAAGAATTCAAAGTCAAAAAGTTTGTATGCACCTATTGTCAATAATTTATATGATTTAATGCAGAAACTTCCCTAGTAGGACGTAAGACTGGTTATGGACTTCCAGACTGAGTCTCTGTATGATAACGACAGCTATGTTTGAGCCACAAAGGAAATGAAATGTATTTTTATTACTGTGTAAAATTTTCAAAATAGATTGGTTTCATTGTTTTTTAGAACATTATGGTGTTTCACAGCAGAAAAAATCACAATGGGACCTTTTGAAAGACCCCTGGTGTCTGGAGAGCTTGGGCACAATTTAGAGGGCTAGCAATTGAGCCGTCTGTGATTCCACAAGAGGAAACCTACCACTTCCATTATATTGAGTTATTAGTGTTTGATTCCTTTATTTTTCTAATACATACACAATGTGTGAGGCAGTTGGTTTCTTTTCTCAAATTAGATTTAACAGTAAATGATAGCAATTTCACATAAAGTAATATCTGAGACACTCCAGGGGCTGCTAAAAGAGGAAACAACATCTACCATATCAAGTTCTTAAACCAAAAAAATCTAAAATGGCAACATCATAAACTCTGCCTCTGTAAGTAATGGCAGACGTGGATACAAGTCTCAGACCCTGCCTTAAATGTAATATATTACTTCTGCTCCTGACATTCCCTCATGACTGATACTTTTCTCTGTGGGAGAGAATGCAAGTTACAAATAATTTCTTTTTACTACTATTGGCAGACAGTCTGTGAGAGCAACAGATAAAAAGGGAAATCAGGCATGTGTCATCCACTCTTGTGGAAGTTTTCTATGAGGAATTTCAACCTGCAAACAGGGATTACATCTTCCCTTGTCCCCTTGCAGAACAAGTATGAAGCTCTGCAAGTGGAACTGCACAATGGGGAAGACAAGGTTTCATCTAGGTTGAAGGTGTCAGCAAATTTGAGTCAGCCTACACCCTGTTTCAAAATCACTTTCATAAATAATAAAAGATGGGGTTTTGTCGTATTAGACTCTCTCCTGAGGGGAACAGAAGACCCAATATGCAGACTGGACCTACTTCTTAGGGAGGTCTCCTGTCTTCCTGGGGCCTGTGTTAAAGATGTGAAGAGGAAACTTTTTCTCCTGGTGTGGCTCTCAGATTATTGATTTTTTCAGGTAGGCATCAATGAAGTTGCAGCAAAAAGTCCATGGGAAATTAAGAGAAACTTCAGCGTTGTGGAACAACTAGTTAAGGGATCAGGAGCACTAGTAGTGATCTCCTTTATCCTTTCAGTTGCTACGAATTATGAGGGAAGGAATGGGAAGAGCCAGCAGATCAGTACCTGGCTCTGAACCTGGTATCACTGGAAGAATTTTGGGTATTGGATCATGGGTCTGTTTACATGACAACAGGCTTGCTGGCAACAGATGGGGTACACCTGTCTCAAAGTGGAAAAAGGATCTTTGTGCAGGAGTTATCAGGGCTCATCGATAGAACTTTAAACTAGATTTAGAGGGAGAAGGGAAAAAAAACAGACTCACAAGAAATACACCTGGGGATGGCACATGTTTTTGGGATGATGTGCTGGTGAGGTCCTTCAGTCTGCCCTTTCAGTGAAGGTAGGAGTTGGAGATCCATGTAGCATCAAAGACACAAGTGTTAGTGATGAGTTAAAAACCATGGAAGCACCTGAGAATGATCAGGTAGGAATTAGGGCTTTTCCACTCAGAAATGTGGCAGGATCAATATCCCAACTGAAGTGCATCTACACCAATGTACGCAGCGTGGGCAACAAACAGGAGGAGCTGGAAGCCATTGTGCAGCAAGAAAACTAGGATATAGTTTCCATCATGGAAACATAGTGGGATGAGTTACACAACTGGAGTGCTGCAATAAATGGCTACAAACTTTTCGGAAGAGATGGGCAAGGCAGGAGAATCAGTGCTATATTAGGGAGTGTTTTGACTGCCTAAATCTTAATGATGGTGATGACAGGATTGAGTGTTTATGGGTAAGAATCAGGGGAAGGCCAATAAGGTAAATTCCATGGTAGGCGTCTATTTTAGCCCACTCAGCTAAGATGAAGAAACAGATGAAATATTCTATAAGCAGCTAGGAGAAATCTCAAAATTGCTAGCCCTTGTTCTCATGGGGGACTTCAACTTCTGAGATGTAAATACAATATAGCAGAGACAAAACAGTCTATTAGGTTCCTGAAGTCTGTGGAAGATGATTTCTTGACACAGCTGGTGAGGGAGCCAACTGGGGAAGGTGTCCCACTTGACCTGCTTCTTGTGAGCAGAGAAGGATTTGTGGGTGATATGATGGTTGGAGGCTATCTTGGGCACAGTTATCATGAAATGATAGAGTTTTTGATTCTTGGAGAAGTAAGGAGTGGGGTCAGCAAAACTTGGACTTTGAAAGGGCAGACTTTGGCCTGTTTAGGGGACTGGTTGACAGAGTCCCTTAGGAGGTAGTCCTGAAGGGAAAAGGAGTCCAGGAAGGCTGGATGTTCTTTAAGCAGGAAATCTTAAAGACGCAGGATCAGGCTGCCCCCATGTGCCAAAAAGACAAGTCAGTGAGGAAGAAGACCAGCCTGGCTGAACAGAGAACTTTGGTTGGAACTCAGGAGAAAAAGGAGAGTTTATGGTCTTTGGAAGAAGGGGCAAGCCACTCAAAGGGATTCCGAAGATGTTGTGAGACAATGCAGGAAGAAAATTAGAAGGACCAAAGACCAACCAGAACTTAATCGGCTACTCCCGTAAAAGACAGTAAAAAATGTTTCTATGAAATATTGGCCAGTCAGATTGCCCTTGGTGCTGGGAAAGGTTATGGAACAGATCATTTTGAGTGCAGCATATGTGGGACAACCAGGTGATCAGGTTCAGTCATCATGGGTTTATGAAAAACAAGTCCTGCTTGACTCACATTATTTCCTTCTATGACAAGGTGACCTGCTTAGTGGATGAGGGAAATACTATGGATGTTGTTTACCTGGACTTTAGTAAAGCCTTTGGCATTGTTTCCCACAACATTCTTCTGGAAAAACTGGCTGCTCATGGCTTGGGAGGACATACTCTCTGCTGGGTAAAAAAACCTGATGGTATGGCAGGACCCAAAGAGTTGTGGTGAATGGAGTTAAATCCAGTTGGCAGTTGGTCACAAGTGGTTTTCCCCAGGGCTCTGTACTAGAGCCAGTTCTCTTTAATATCTTTATCAATGACCTGGACGAGGGGATCAAGTACACCGTCAGTAAGTTTGCAGTTGGGTGGGAGTGTTGATCTGCTTGAGGGTAGGAAGGCTCTGAACAGGCTGGATCAGTGGGCCAAGGCCAATTGTATGAGGCTCAACAAAGCCAAGTGTCAGGTCCTGCACTTGGATCACAACAATCCCATGCAATGTTACAAGCTTGGGGATGAGTGGCTGAAAAGCTGCCCAGCAGAAAAGGACCTGAGGGTATTTGTTGACAACTGGCTGAATATGAGCCAGCACTGTGCCCAGGTGACCAAGAAGGCCAAAGGCATTCTGGATTGTATCAGGAATACTGTGGTCAGCAGGACAAGGGAAGTGATCATCCCCCTATACTCAGCACTGGTGAGGCCACACCTTGAATCCTGCTTTGAGTTTTGGGCCCCTCCCTACAAGAAGAACATTGAGGTGCTGGAGCACTTCCAAAGAAGGGCAACAAAGTTGGTGAAGTGTCTAGATCACAAGTCTTACAAGGAGTGGCTGACAAAACTGAGGTTGTTTAGCCTGAAGAAAAGGAAGCTGAGGGGAGACCTTATTGCTCTCTACAACTAACTGAAAAGAGGTTTGTGTCAAGGTAGGTGTTTGTCTCTTCTCACAATTAGTAAATGATAGGACAAGAGAAAATGGCCTCAAGTTGTGCTAAGAGAGGTTTAGGTTGGATATTAGGAAAAAATTCTTTACTGAAAGCATTGTCAGGCACTGGCACAGGCTGCCCAGGGAAGTGGTTAAGTCACCATCCCTGGAGGTATTTAAAAGACATGTAGATGTGGTGCTTAGGGAGATGGTTTAGTGGTGGACTTGGCAGTGTGCTAGGTTAACGGTTGGACTTGATGATCTTAAAGGTTTTTTCCAACCAAAATGATTCTATGATTCTGTGATTCCCTTCTCTAAGGGCAAAGTGTGGGATGACATTTACCTGTTTAGGAAATAGTGCTGGAGGTTGGGCCTGGTGAAGTTCTTTGGAGATAAAGAAAAAAAAATCAGTTTCTTCTAAGGTTCAAGAGGGTGGCAAGTAAGTGTAGAGAGAAGAAATTAATAAGAACATTTGTACACATTAGTGAAAAATGACATTTGAATCAAACTGAATATTTTTTATCAGTTTGAATTGTTTCAAGAAAACTCACAGAATCTGAAGGTTAATGTATTTATCCTCACTTCTGACCGTTTCTGTCATTTCCTTCAACATCACAAGTATAAAAGTTAACAATGAAAGGAAGAAAAAAAAACCAAAGCAAAACAAAAAAATCTCAAAAACTGAAAGCAAAAAAACAAGCCTACCAGGAGAGCATGAAAACTCATCAACCCTCATAGTGAGTTTTGAGAAAAAAATAGAATTGCTCCAGGAAAATGCTTTATGATATTACTTGTAACACTCTTAAATTGGAATAGTATTGCAGCCATATTGTATTTTTGTGAACTGAAGCGCTACGGTTACTAAATGTGTCAAGCCTTTACCTTGCAGGTGCATAGAGACTAGAACAATAAGGACTAGACTAATGCAGCAGTATAGACTACTAAAACCAGTAGTACCTTCCACACAAGTTGCAGCGAACCTCATAGAGGTGAAAATTGTATTTCCTTATACAATTATTTGTTGCTACACAAATAAAGCTGGGAGAGATCTGTGAATTAGATTGTTGTTATCCAAAGGTTTTTAAAATAAAAGTGCTGCTGAATAACGAGCAAAGTCTCTCAAGTCCTTGCTTGAAAACCCTGAGCCTCTGTGATGCAAAAAATGAAAAGGACAGCCATTTAAAAATGATCCCATAAAACTGTACAAACAGATGTAGGTGCTGAATACTCTCCCCAGTGAAGAGACTTTGCTGGCTGGCAAACATGGGGCCACCCTATATGCAAAGGAGTAGCCAGTGAGAATTGGACATGTGTCATCAAGATTAAGCAGGTTTTCTGGAGCTATATAAATGTGGTGGACACATATTTTCACCTTATTCCAGTTTTATTTTCTGTTCTGGTGTTTTGCAGGGGCTACATAACCCCTTGTCTATTGCTTTTTCTGGAGTCACGCTCTCCTCCTTGTTTGTAAATGTTGATGGGAAAAAGGCCTTTTGTTGTGGGTCTTCCACATCCTTTAGACATACTTGTCTTACTGGGTGATCTGTACTGAAGACTCACATTAGTTATAATCAGAAATCATCCTGTCTGGACTGGAGAATGTCTCCACTAAAAGCCAGTACAGTTCCATTGACAGGCATAGTAGTAACATGCCAGTGTCCTCTCCACCAGTCTTTGGAGTTCCATCACTGTCATGAGGAGTGTAACTCTTCTGTTTTTCAGCAGGTTGACTATACTGATTCTCCTTTAACTAGTCCCAAGCTAATTATGCTACTTTGACTAACAACTGAGTCTTTTCTTACTGACCTCAAGAAAATGAGTGCAAATTAATCAAGGAGAACATAAATCAAATTGTAGATGAAACCCTTGTACTGGTTAGATCAACAGGTTTGTTACCGACTATAGCAGGGTTGAGATGTACTGATTTTTTAAAAAAAAGCTTATGGAAAGAAGTCAAGTAAAAAAATATGTCTTAATCTTCTTTTATTGTTTTATCACTGGAATATAGGCACCAGAGAGCCTTATGACATATGATTGACGAAGTTTTTGTCTTTCTACTTGCACTCTTAGCAAAAAACCCAACTGAATATGTTAAGTTTGTTGCATTTTTGGCAAAAATTGAAACATGGTCTGAAGGTGTATTTACAAGATAACCAAGAAGGTCTGCTGGCAAAGGTCGTATTGCTGCTTCAATTCTTTTGCAGCTCTGATCAGGACAGAGAAACAGGCATCAGGATCAAGAAACCATCGTATCAAATCTGTTTTCAGTGTGTTACAATTAGAAATTCAAAGTGTGATGCAATTACAGGAGTTCAGTAGATTGTATTTAATCAATTGTATATCATGATATGAACAGAGAACAAGCTTTATAAATCTGCAAACTGAAAACCTATAAGATCTAGGCAATATACTTACAACCAAATATACAGACAGAATGTCTATCAATTTGATGCAATCAAAACCTCATGAACAGAAATCCACAGGAAATTTACTAACTCACACCAGAAACGTGGTTAGGACACACTGAAAGATGGGTTTACGTTGATTAAAAGGCCTTAGGAACCCCCTTCTTCATTTTCTACTGCATTGGGGTGAACATACTTATTTGTGAACCACCTGGTACCACATATGCAAAATGGACAACCCTCTTTCTTTCGCAGCAATGTGTGTGTGAAACTGATAATACAGATAACACAAGAAGATGACCCTTCTTGCAGCTCAGAATGCAGAGTGGTACCTGCCTTTTGGTGGTTTGTAAGCTCCAAAACCTTCCACCTCTGCTGCTGTTGTCAACAGTAGGCTGATCCAACAACTGTTCAGGGACAATGACCTTTCTGTCAGTAAGATCTGTTCCTGTTTCCACTAAGTAAATATTTATGGTCTAGGGACAACCAAAAGAGCCGTACAGCAGATTTCCAGGTGTTCTGCCTCTTCTGCCTTTCCAGTGGTGCTCTTAGTGGACTGGAAGTGATGTAGATACTGTTACATTTCTTTCACTAAAATTAGAGCGTGACACTAACTAACAGACTGCACAGAGGTGAGGACATCATGCTTCCACTGAAGGAACTCCATGAAAAATACACAGCTAGCAAAAGAGGGCTTATTAAAATGAAGATTCTAAATTATATGAATGATTAAATATATTTAATGCAGAAAGTCTCTAAGAAGTTTCCTAGAATTAGGTAGCAACACATTTCCATTGTTTTAACATAATCTGGCAACAAAATTCTGTGTTAGACTGAAAAATAGAAGAACTTAATCTAAGATATTAATAGTAACCTAGTTCTTGACAGTCAGCTGTGATTAAACAGATGTTAGGGAGCAAAGTCTTTGACAAATACCTCTGACAGTTAATTATTATTTTCCTTAAAAGTTTCCTTTTTCAAAACAAGGTCAATGTAGAAGATATGTGAAAATTAATAAAAAGAATGAGCTGTCATTTTACAGTCTTTGCTATAAAATTGACAATATGCATTTATGTCAAGGTTATAACAGCACAAAAGTAATATTACATAACTATCTTGGTTCATTTCATGCTAAGCTTTACAGTGTAAGTGTCCAATCCCAAGTCCTAGACCATAAATTGTAACCATGAGTAGTATTTATGTACTTTAGAATGTGGAATGAATAAGATTGACAGGAAAGAAGTATGTTAGACACTAATTGTTTATGTCGTTGACATTGTATATGTTAAAATATTAACAATTTTTCATCAGCTTATTTCATAATCATATTTTAAGTGATACAAAGGAAAGGAATAAATATTTTACTTTTCCATAGGTCTTTAAAATTATATAAGCACACAAACACACACTTGTAATTACTCTTGAATGCATGGTTTTAATTTTCATTCTATAAAAACAATAAACTATTTTTCATTTATAGATCTGTGTATGTATAAATTAATAAATCAGGTCAACTTTTACCTAGGGATTGTATACACTCTTCATCATCACTCTGAAGAAAAGAACAATGCTATTAGTAAGATGCAGAACTGGAACTATGTGTTTTTGTGAATTTTTGTGCTACCGTAAATGTTGTAAAGGGAAATGTAATTATTAGACCTGTTAACATAACATATTTTTATGAATATTGGCAAACAAGATTTGGCAAGAATTCTCCTTCTTATAGATTGAAACCATGCCTGCTCTTCCCATTAACCATTTTGATTTAACAAATGAAGATGTGTTATACTTTGTGACAATGTCATGTAAGAAATTAACAAATAACAGAATTACAACCCATCAATGAAAAAAAAGGTTGTTGCCTTAAAAATAGTTTTTAAAAACATGGCAAAGTAGCAATTAAGCACTTTGAATCCTTTAAAATTACATGGCTGAGAAATACTTCTTCAACTGGTGTAAAAACAAAATGATAAATAATTCATTTCAAACTAAACATGATAAAAACCTGGTTAGTTTCATTAAATATTATGGCATATTATACAGAATGAATAGTTAAATACTTATGAATAAAGATAGTAGCTGCTGACCCACTGATCTCGCACATCTACGAAGAGCTGAAATCTTTTGGTATTTAATTTTTGTCTGTGATATTCAGAGTGGCATCACCTCACCTACCTTAAGGTTTATCCAGCCTAGGTGTAACATTTAAGTTAGAGGATCTAGACCTTCATTTTATTCTGTTTATTCTGGAACCTACTCTGTGACACCCATGGCCTCCAGAGATTTATTCATTGCACTGTAATGGAGAATATGCATTTGGTCAGATAATTTCATTTTAACCTCAGCAGATTTGCTAATCTACTGTAGTGGAGATGTAGATGTGTTACTGAAATGTAGAGGTCTATTTTGTAAGTGCCTGAACTTAACAGTTCTACCACCCTTAATATAGGTATCACAAAATTCTCCAAGAAGAGAGAAGTGGAATGCAGAGGAGACCAGTCTTTTTTCCTTTGTGGCAGTAGCCAAACATCATTACATGCTATTAATCATCATGAGAGTGACAACTTAAAAAAATGGAAATACAGATGTCACTATGTTTTAGCACTAGTATGCATCAACCTATTAAAGTAGGTCAACACCAGCATTCACACTTCAGACTGAGGAATGTAAGGAGGAGAATAAAATAAACTCTGGATCTTGACTGACAAAGAATATATTCAACAGAGAGAACACAAGAAGTTTCATTGTAGCACTGTTTAAAAATAATTATCTAAAACTCTTTTCAAGTAGTTTTTCTTGGAGAGCTTTGAATGGTGAACTTTCCTCTCTTTTAATTAGTGACAATGTTAAATTTAGGATAATACTTTACATCTCAGACAAAACATAACTGTTTTTTTCAACCAAAACAATATGAGGCAAGGAATACAAAGGTCTGTCTCAGGAATAGCAAGCAACTGGCTTTTGTGTTTGCAGTTTGTGCTTAAAATAAACGATAGTGCTAGATTATTAATGTTAAATTTTTTAAATAAATGGAAAAAAGATCCAACTTAAAATGAGGGCAAATATAATGGATTAGGATTGTAGCAAATGAATGGTTATTCTGCAGGAAGCATTATACTGAACATTGTGTAGTATTTCTCTCTCTAAATATCTTTGTTCTTAGAAAATATATAACTTTAAATATGAAGAAAACAGTAACAAAGAAAGGAGAACATGAAAAAAGAAACCATATCAGAAGCCATTACTAACATATTTGGGAAGCAAGATATTTAGTACTAGAACACGATCACGTATTGTACGTATTTTATGTAGAATTACATGTGTGTGTGTGCATATATATTCTGGTTTTGGATGAACCCAAACAATTTTATCCTTTCATTTTAAACTGGCTGAAAGACAGATAATGGGATCAAGAATGGAAATATGTACATTCACAGAAGTAAATTAAATAATAACTAGAACATACCTAGGCACTAATTCATACTTCTTTTTGCTGAGACACTAGATTTCCCAATGGAGAAAAAAACAGCTGGTACTTAAGTAGCAGGGTTCTTGATGTTAGCACACTTCTTCAGACATATCTAAATGACAGAAAATGAGCAGAAGTGGCAGAATATTCAGAATCAATACATGCTGTGTGCAGTGAAAGCTAACACAAATGAAATAGAAGCTTCACTGCTATAGAGAAACCAAATAAAACTCAATTGAAGAAGCAATTACGGGCTTTAATGTTCACATTTGCATTTTGTCCACTCATACAAAATATCCTCCTGGCATTCTATTAAGTCTCTGGTTGGAAAAGTATTGATTATTTTGAGGTAGAAGCTGGATTCCATAGTTTAAAAGCACAATTTCCTTACTGAAGAAAGAAGACTCATTGTAAACATAACTACATAGGACAGATCTACAGTTGTGTTTTTTCAGTGCTCATCTCCGGTGTGAGCAGAGCATCAGAGAAGGAGAGAGACAACTAGATTTCTTGGTCCTGATAGTTGTCTCCAGTTATGATTATCAAATATTGTTTATAAAGAATCATTTGTGAACTGTATGGTTACATCTATCTGATTTAATTAAACAATAAGGTTGTTGTACTATTATTCTGTTCTATCTTACCCTAGGATCAGTATTAAAATAGGGAGGTTTTTTGGTCTGAAATGGTTAGGAAAGGAGAAAAATCCCAGTATAGTGAAATGATGCAAGTCCTTCACAGTTGTAGTCTACACCTACTGAAGTTCATCACAGGTCCCTCAGACTATTGACTGACACAGAGGCCAGTGATCCATGAAACAGTCCATATCTATGCTAGCAAACTCCTGTAGCCCTTGAAACAGGGCTGTTGAAACTGACTGTTGTGAGTGGGCTGTTATCCATGCCAGCTATGAACCATGTCCAGGAATTGTTTAGGAGACCATTAGTGGTTAGTCTCTTCCAGGGACTAGAATGGACCAAACTTTCCAGGTTTTGAGGAGGAAACTATTCTAGGGACTATTCACACAGGCATACCTGGATACAGCTTTCAGTACTTGGGAGTCTACTCTGTTTGCTTTGCTGCAGTCCCCCAATCTGGTGTTGCTGAATTTTAGACCTTTCTTCTATCATCTTGTCAACTCTTTCACTGATTTTTGTTGTTCATTCTTAGTAGAATTGCACCACCATGTTGGAACCTGGGTGATCCTGCCCTGATGCAATTCCTGTGTCTATACAAGTAGTCATTAGTTGTCCTGGTTTTGCTGGGACAGAATTCTAAAATAATTTTTCTGTTCAGAGAAACTAGTTTTGAGAGGCTGCAGAGTAAAATTGTGTGAGAACAAAAGAGATAGGATGCATTGTTTTCATTTATACCCAGCTCTGGTGTGCAGGTTTCTGTAGTGACCAAGGTCAAGGGTAGTTTTGAACCATGCAGGTGCCGTGAGCTAGGAGGGGCAAAGCCTAGGGCGGCTGATCCAATCTGGTCAACCCAAGTATTCCACACCATAAACGTCACCTTCACTGTAAATCAGGAGGTTTGCAAGGATTTTTTGGGGGGGACTTCTAACACGGCTGCCTTCCTGAGAGGGTCCTGTCTGTCTCATCAGTCATCCCACGCCTGAGGGCTGCTTCTCCACTTAATGTGACCACCATGTTCTCACTGGAGCTGTCATGCTCTCAGTGTTGACACCCAGCCCTCACTGCTAGAAGCGCACAGCTTGCAACTGCTGTTTGGAGCTGTGTATAACTGTGTATTAGCATTTGGGTTAATATTAGTTTGTTATTATTATTCTATTAAATTTGCTTTCATTTCAACCCACAAGTCTCCTTTGCTTTTCCCTATTGACCCTCCTGAGTGGGGTCATATGATAGAGCAACTGTCCAAACCAGGACATTAGTACAAAGGGAAGAAATGCTCCATCTGGACTTGTGTGAAACTGCTTAAGTTTGATCTATCAGCTGAGAGTATCTGGGGAAATTTCACATAGCATCACACTAATCTAGCAGGGATTCATCTCACTGGAAAACTCTGTTCTGGGAGATTACTAAAACATTAAGATTACAGTTCAAAGCAGCCTAAATAAGCTGGATATCTGAGGAAACGTAAAAAACTGGGTACTTTAACCATCACTGAAAAAAAAAAAGGAATAACTCCTTTCTGTGTCGCATAGCTTTAAGCAGGAGATAGGCCCTTAAGCCTTCAGCTCAGCTGTAAACAGGGGGTTGATGAGCATGCCATGAAGTGCAGTTGTAGCTATTATCTGAAACTTCACATGCTGCAACGAACTAATATTGTCTTGAGATGGTGTATGAGGTCTCTAAATTCCACCTAAATAGACCTTTGTGATGTTCATTTTTTTCTGAATGCAGTCATATTACCATGGCGCAAAAAATTATCCTATATTATAAAGAAGCAATGCTCACAGTCAGTAGCAAAACACAAGGTTAAATATCTGGACTTAAAATTCAGTTCTTTTCTCAGGCCTAGATCTTATTTGTGGATTTATCCAGCAGCCTGATTCATCAGGATCAATGTTTTTCTTTTTTATTTCAATTTTTCTGTGTTTAAACTATTAAATCTGCCATTTCATGTTATGGACTTATGTGAGTTAGAAATAGTGGCAGAGAAAAACAACCACCAAATCTTCAAAAAAGCTCTGGCAGATTGTACCAGTGAACCTAAAATATACTGGGGATGCTGTTGAAATACACTGTTATCTTTGTCATCAACAAAGATGAAGGCTTAAAATGAAAATGTGTTCTTCAGGTAATATACAGAATAATTTATATGCAATGACATATTTTTTCTTATCCACATAACCCCATTTGTGCAATAGAGAATATGACAGAAATAGAAATTGGAAGGCCAGAGGGGAAAGATATCTATCTACCACATCAATGTTAGAATCACAGAATCATTGAGGTTGGAAGAGACCTTCAAGATCATCCAGTCCAACCGCCTACCTACATCACCACTAAACCACATCACCCAGCGCCACATCCAGACACCTCTTGAACACCTCCAGGGACAATGACTCCACATCCCTGGGCAACCTATTCCAATACCCAATCACCCTTACAGGGAAGAAATTTTTTCTAATGTCCAATATGAATCTCCTCTGCTGCAATTTAAGGCTGTTTCTTCTTGTCCTTTCACTATGGGCACGGCAGAAGAGACCGACGTCCGTCTCACTGCAACCTCTTTTGAGGCAGTTGTAGAGAGCGATGAGGTCCCTCCCGAGCCTCCTTTTCTCCAGACAGAATAACCTCAGCTCCCTCAGTCGTTCCCCATAAGACTTATTTTCCAGTCCCTTCACCAGCTTCATTGCCCTTCTCTGGACACGCTCCAGCACCTCGATGTCTTTTTTTGAAGTGAGGGGCCCAAAACTGAACCCAGCACTCGAGGTGCAGCCTCACCAGTGCTGAGTACAGCGGGACAATCACTTCCCCATTCTTGCTGGCCACACTGTTCTTGATGCAGGCCAAGATGCCATTGGCCTTCTTGGACACCTGGGCCAGATGCATCTGGCTGTCAACCAGCACCTGCAAGTCCCTTTCTGCTGAGCAGCTTTCCAGCCACTCTTCCCCGAGTCTGTATCAGTGCCTGGGGTTGTTGTGGCCCAAGTGCAGGACCTGGCACTTGGCCTTATTGAACCTCATCCCATTGGCCTCTGCCAATCGATCCAGCCTGTCCAGATCTCTCTGCAGAGCCTTCCTAACTTCAAGGAGATCAACACTTCCTCCCAATTTACAGTCATCTTCAAACTTACTGAGGGTGCACTCAGTCCCCTCATCTAGGTCATCAATAAAGATATTAAACAGAACTGGCTCCAAGACCGAGCCCTGGGGAATACCACCAGTGACCAGCCACCAACTGGATTTAGTTTCATTAACCACAACTAATGTTCATATAGTAAGCCAGCACATGAGCAATATAAAATTCTGCCTTCTAGATGTCTGGAAGGGACTAATCAATTTGTGTGAATTACCAGAATCTCGTTCTTCCTCTCAATAGTATGGTGAGGGAGGCTGAACAACATGCTCAGTGCCTTTTCTGGTCCATTTCTGTTATTGATTTTGTAATAGTGTTGCAGTTGTCTGCTACTCTTGTTTAAATTGTACTGTAAACTGGGCTCCTGGTTTCTTTAACACAGTTTACCCCATAGTGAGCTAATGTGGATATAGGAAAATCAAGCTAAATGGGACCTTCCAAAGCAGCTTTCTTCAGCTAATTGCAATTACTTCCTAAAGAGCCATAAGAAATCTGTCTACTGAGCTTTTTATAGCCCAGACTGGTACAAAACTGAAGTGTTTGCTGTTATCCAGGTTTGTGGTATCATTTCATACTTGGCAAACTCCATACATCAATTATCTCTCCTTTGATATTTGTCTTTCAAATTCATTATGAGAGAAGTCTTTGAGTTTCACTAGTCACAGAACTAGCATGTGGATCCTTTTGTATGTGATCTACAAGTAGCTGGAAATGGAAGAAGGCATACTGGATGCTAAATTTGCTTAAAAATTTTGGGTCTAGTCATCAGTTTGATTCCACAGATCAAAATACAAATATTTTTTTCCTGTGTCATGAAATGTTCTCTGACTTCTAGGATACATGTATTCACATTCCCAGAAGTAATACTGAGTGATAGCAGCCTTTTACCAACTCATAACAAAGAGCATGTTGTTGCTGGGACTGGATGTTATTCTGATAGAACAGCTGGTTTTGCTTGTTGATATGTTTTCCTCATGTATACAATATGTATGATCGTATCTTAACTGTTTAGAAACTCAGACAAAGTATTACTGAAGCTACATGATCCTCCACTGTTCCTACTGTAGTAGCAGCTTATGCTTTGATTTTTACTTGAAATAAGCAATTTTTTTTGAGTTTGAAAGCTGAATAAAAAGCTGTGCTTTCTTCTTCCTGCTGTGACTAGTTACCATGCCAAGCATCTATTCACTATCCCTTATACTTTACTCTGACATGAAATGGAGACCTTATATCTAAACTACCTGATTCCCTAGGAAACTCATTTTATCTCACAATTTGAGTGCTTTCAAATCCCCATGCAAAATCTACAGTTTGTACAATTCAGATTTTTAAAGAGTCTCATGACCTTAAGGCATATCTACATTGCTATGTGTTGTACTGCAACTGCAGGTAAATCTAAAATGCCTTAAATTTTAAGAAAAGGAAGTATTACCTTTTAATAATACTATTGTGTTTTATATATTTATAGTTAAATACATGTTAACAAATTTGTGGGGTTTTTTTTCAGATAACTGAATGTTTGCTTGTTTAACTTAAATGTTGTTCTCACCGATTTTGTTTTAGCAAAACAAATGTAACCTGATAACTGAACAAAACAATGATGAGACAATAATGTGGACTTTGTTGCTATTTTCTGTGTAATGAATGGCATTCCTTGGTACCAGAACAATATACTGTCTAAAAACCAGAAGTGTATCTATCTTCCTTCTAAAAACTCACAGAATCTAGAAACTTAAAGATGAAAAATCAAACAGTAAGCCAGATGTTTTGCTTATACTTATGCCTTTTTTTCTCTTTTTTGAAAATAATAACAGATGAGGTCATACTGAGTAATATCTTGTGCCTGAGAAACCCATCTATTTGTTTATTAATGGATTAGTATGCGTACCTATCACTCAGTTATTTCCTTATGAACCATTATGTGATAACACTTCTCATTTATTTCATTTTAAAATAATAAAAATAAAAAGTTAATTATCCTCAAAAACAGAGAAATGTGGTTCTGTATGACTGCCTAAATATCTTAGGAAAAATAACAATTGTGTTTTACTTTGAAATAATTTTGGAGGTAGAAGTTTAAAATCTGAACAAAGTTCTCCTCTAACACTTTAGATCACACTTCATTCTGATTATAGACAAGTTTTGGTCAGTAGCATTTGTTATAGAGGTAAGTAAAAAAATTCACCATTAAAAGATACACCCTTAAAAGCCATGCAAAAATTCTTCTTTGACTAACAAAGGCAAGAAGAAAAATTGTTACTGAAAGCTTTCAGTAGCATTTAGATTTCTGCAGACTGATATATTTTAAAAAAAAAAAAATCTGTTTTACCTCTGTTCGTTAAAAAATATACATAAATGCTCCTTTAATTAATTTGCATTTTGTGTAAATTTTTGAGCTCTTCAGATGCCATATTTTATAATGCATTATCTAGTCTCATATGATAAACCTAATGACTAACCTTATCAAGTTCACTGAGGAAAATGGATACAATCAGCCATCCTCTTGGACTTTAGGAAATGCACATATATTGCCTGTTAACTAAGAGATAAAGAAACAGTGGGATAGGTATGATGCACAGATAAAAAATTCCTGAATTGAATAGGAAGAATGCTGTTGCCCAAGATTTTCCATGCAATATTTTCAGTACTAAATTATTATGTAGTTTGGTGCATCCTTTAAAGTGAAGTCTAGAAAATACAAACTTCAGTTACTAAACACTGTGGCAGTTTTGACTAGAGCATCTTCCTAGAGTACCAGAAATCTTTTTTGGAAGTTTCTTTCTGTGCAAATATCCATTGGATTTAATTGATTTTAAATGGATATGTGAAAGACATATTTATTTTCTAGAGTTCCAGACACTACTGAAGGATGGATTTTCCAATTCTTAGGCATATTTTTTAAGTTGCAATGTTCTCATATGTCTTGCATTTCTATCTAAACTTGCCTTTATCAGAGGCTTTTTTGTCCCTCCTAATGTTGACCTTACATTATCTCCTGCGTAGTATTTCACATCAACCTTCTACACATATAGACAGAAAAAAAATCATGCACTATGTGACCTTGAAGCTTCCCGAGATCTCTTTCACTAGCTCATTTGTTCAATACATGACAGTATCGTAAGCATTTCCCATTCTTGCCTCAATGAATTCAGATGAGGAGAGTGGCTACTCTTTTTCAAAACAAAAAATATTTCTTTTTGAAATTTAGGCCTTTATTACTAAATACTGATTAACATTTATGGAAGATATGTTACTTTTGAGCCTCACTGCTGTTAAAAATATTCTGCCCCCGACTGCTACTGGAAGCAGATAATAGGCTAACGAGATCTATTTAAGTTCCAAGTGCCATGAAGGAAGTGAAAACAGTAAAGGAAGGTAATTTGGAGTGTGATGAGTGTAAATCATACCTTCATCAGCATAATTGCAAAACTAAACTTTGATTATGGACACGAAACTTTTCACACAGAGATCTGTACTTGATATCATAATATGTGGTGGTGTTCTGTCAAAAGTAACTATTGCAGATCCTTTGCCAAAGACCCAAACCTCCCATGTGTCACTCCTTCCTGAGACTGAAGAACACAGGTATGCCGAATCAGACCAGCAGTCTCTTCAACAGGTGTTTTCTTCTTGACAACAGCCAAAAGCTGATGTTGAGAGAAAAGTGTGAAAAAGGGGAATGGTTTATGATTTTTTTCCCCAATACTTCCCCAATCTTCACTTATTTTCAGCTCTGCCACCTATGGTTTATGTATTTCTTAATATTGCTGTGTTTTTCTTCTGCAGGCCTCATAGGAACTATTGCAATCTGTTGTCACAATCATACCCTTGGTGGAAGATGACCTCTATCACTTCTTTTTAGATCCGTCATTTAGATAGTGAACAGTAACTGTATAGGATCTGAAATTCTCTGTGAAGATGTCCAGCTACCACTTTTGGCTACAAAGAGAGCCATTTTTGTCTGGGTTTCAAGTGTACGCATTTCAATTACCTATCTGATGATATGAATTTTGAAGTTCACATTTGCTTTTAGAAGATAGATTACTACCAAGAGTTGAGTAGGCTGACAGGGGGCAGTCTACAAAAGAGATAGGAATAATATTATTTACTGTTATAACAGTAGAATATATGTCCCAAAAAGGCTTCACCAAAATATCAGACTTTTTCCCAAGGATATGACTAGCAGCAGTAAAAGTCAGCAAAAAAAATGTAATATGTTTAAGAAAATAAAAAACCTAATATGTTTAAGAATATTTAACACATATGTTACTTTTCATCACGTAAGTATATATATGCATTTATAAGCCAATTTTATGTTGCTTGCCAGATCAAATAGTAACTAAGAGACCTTGCTAAAAGCTGGAAGAAACCTAGGTTAATAAAATTGTTCAATTGCTGTAATAACTCCATATCGTACAGAAGAAAAAAATATTTTACATACTACTAATTAAGTTAAAAGTTCAAAAATCTAAGACTATGACTAAGAAAATAAGTGGAAAAAGACAGGTCAAAATTGTGTGTCGCTTAAGCACACATATGCATGTAAGACAAAAGTTTGTTCTACTCTAGTAAAATGTCCTGAAAGTGGGGCCTCTGACTTGTCTATAATCTGCAAAGGAAAGAGACTCAAGTTAGAAAAAACCTCCACCTGATCAAGGTGTTATGTCCATATGATTCTGAGTAGAAAGGAGTCCCGCATACAGCTTCAGATTATCTCCAGTTGAATTCAATTAGATGTGCATATTTCATACTTCACTGTACACTACAAACATGATGTGGATTAATTTTACAAGTGCAGGTGGTAACCTTGTTCAAGGAAAGTAAAACCTCTTTAGAAAACTTTTGCTCTTTGTTCTTGGAATTAGGGAATAGGATTGAAAATTATATGAAAGTCAAAATTTGGTTATAGTTAGAGTCTCAAATATAAATTTGTCCTGATGAAACCCAACTTTTCATAGGGACCTAGATGCAACTGAACTAGAACCAACATTTCTTTGAGGATGGTTCTCACTTAAAAGTCAATTTATTTTCTTTCGTTGTAGTCATTACAAGAGTCAGCTATTGAAAAACTCCAATAAATAATGATAGAGTTAGGATTACATTACAGAAAAATTATTGAGTGACTGAACACATTTCTTCAACAGATCAAAGTACTATTTAGTTAAATAAAACATGAAAGTTTGGGAAAGATATATTGAGTAAGCAGCAAAGTTCTTGAGACTGGAACAGAGCTAGTTTGGCTAATAAAATTTTATGTGATTATAAATGTGCTCAGATTGGCGTGTCAGGTAATTTTTGTTGAGAAATAATCTTTTATTGAAAAGACTCCATAAACAATCATGCAAATTTTTGTTTTGAACTTCAAAATTGGACTGCATTAAAAACAAGAGCTAAAATAAAACCTAGTGTTTACAGCTACTTACATTTGCAGCTGTCAGTTATGCTGGTAAATTGCATCTTATTTTAATCCTAGTTTTAGGGTCAAAAGGCTACATGACCATCTACTTACACATTTTAAATCGTTACTTATTAAAAATTTCTCTGCTACACACTTCCTCAATTTTTCTAATTCTAAACATCTCCCTCTGTGTGCATACGTCTTCTGAATTACATCTTTACATCATATGCACCATATTCTCTGTATAGAACTTTTGTTAGTTGTATTAAAACAGAAAATACTTTTTCAGCTTCAAAGCCTCATTGCATTCTTCTTTAAAATATAAGGCAGAACTATGCTTATTGCAAAATAAACATGTGAAATATAATTAGGAGAACACTTCAAAGCTCCCCTTTGCTCAGTTGTCTGGGTTGATTATCTTCCAGGAAAACTTGTCTGGATGGAAGAAGTGGCTTCACTGAAGTCAACAGTAAACATATTCTTGATAGGAATATGACCAAGACTTCCACAGAGCAAACTCTATTAAGGTAAGATGAGATTCTTTTGAAGCTGCCTTGACCCCCAAGGCACATGTTTTTGACTAGTTACCAAACTAAATCTGACAACTTTGAAAATTTCATGCATAAATCACAACTGCAACACAAACCTGTCAAACACATATAAACACATTTAAATGGATATCTCCCAGAGAAGACAGATCCAACCCCAAGTTAAAAAGGATTAAAAACCTGTCAGTGCTTAATAATGTATAACTTTTAGGCCCACTCTCTAGTTTTGAGGTCTCAGCAAGTCTGGTAGCTCTCGCAAAAATCAGTCCCAATTACATGAAGTAGAGACTGTTAAGGTAGCTAACTAAAACTACTGTGGGATAAATGTCCCTCCCTTGCATCTCAGCACTTTATTGAGCCTCAAAAAGGATGCTTTATATTCAGGGTTTATAGCCTGGAATCTCCCAAAAGTTTTCTTTGAAAAATGAAGACAGATGAAGCCTAGGAATTTCCTACACCTTATTAAACACCTCTAGGTCTAAAGCACTAGATTGGAATACAGGAAAAAGATGTACACTTCCCTCCTTTGTCTAGACCTTAGGTTTCCCTTAACTGGAGAGTGCAGGGATGCTGTTAATTCAGTGTCCTTCCTTTGAAGCCATTCCACTCTTCAAGAGAGCACAAAATGTTGAACGTTGTGGGGGTATCTGGAACTTCACTCACTACTCCAGTATGAAGCCAGTAAAGAACATTTTTATTTACTTTAACTCTGCTTTTATACACTCATATCGGCCGCCGAAAGCGTACACAGTGATTGGTCGCACCCCCCATACGTGAGGGCGGGCACAGTGTTACATACATTTCTATTGGTCCACGTCCCATCACTTCTCATTGGTCTATGCCTCTTCCGGTAGTGTGCCAGTCCCGTGGCCGGAAGCATACCCAGGTGACCTCCGGCATTGCTCCATATCACTGCCGGTGTCCGGCTGGAAGCAGACGATGCTGTCTCTTTGTTCCTATCTCTCAAGATGACTCCCAGTACATATGGCTGCATGGTTAATCACAAAGATATCGAGTAGCTGGTTCATTATATACCATTGACTTACCCCTACAGAACGTGTCAGAGATCAAGGGCATGTTAAAGACTGACTAGACCAACAATTAGGGCATTTATCTGTCGAGGGAAATTCAAAGGTTCCAGTTTGTGATCTCACACTTTTATTGTTCATCTGTACAGTCTTTCAGAATTAGGAATAATAGGACAGGACTTGCTTAACCCAGGAGAAATTATAGCAATTTTACAGTCTCTAACAAGTTAACATTAGGAAATTGTGAGCATAGCACATGTTTATGAGATTAAATACATTGTTCAGTTAATGATCTTTGTTGGCAGCCGACCCAGAATGAAGACTGCTTAATGGATGTAGGTAACTCCTGCTGACCAGCTCCGTGGAAGATATGTGGCGATGACAACTCTCAAGTGAAAATAGACATATTCATAATTTTAAAGACCTAAAATACCTAATGGGGAACCATATCAAAGGGGATAATTCTCATAATTATAAACCTGTTACGTGAACTTTACATAAGCAAACCTGAGAGACATAAAAGCACTTATTAGGAAGATTCTCTGAATAAACAGAAACAATGCCTATGGTTAAATGTCTCTCTGGCTTTTTTTTTTTTTCCTTTTTCTAACAGCAGCCATCTAATGAAGTCACAGTATAATTGTTACTCTATGTTTCAAAATCATAATAATTGGCACCACTCTTAAACTCAGTGTCCTTTATGGTGTTCTAGATGTCTTACTATTTAAAATGTCATACTAAGTCTATTTAATAAAATCGTAGAATCGTAGAATCATAGAATGGTTTGGATTAGAAGGGACCCTAAAGATCATCTAGTTCCAACCCTCCAGCCATGGACAGGGACACCTACCATTAGACCAGATTGCTCAAAGCCCCATCCAACCTGGCCTTAAACACTTCCAGAGAGGGAGCATCCTCAGCTTCTCTGGGCAACCTGTTCCAGTGTCACACCACACTCATCATAAAAAATTTCTTCCTCACATCCAATATAACCCTGCCCTCTTTTAGTTTGAAACTGTTGCCCCTTGTCTCTTCTCTACATGCCTTGGTAAAAAGTCCCTGTCTGTCTTTCTTACAAGCCTCCTGTAAGTATTGAAATACCACAATAAGGTCTCCCTGGAGCCTTCTTTTCTCCAGGTTGAACGATCCCAGCTTTCTTAGTCTTTTTTCATAGGAGAGTGGTTCCATCTCTCTGATAATTTTTGTGGTCCTCCTCTGGACCTGCTCCAACAGTTCCATGGTTTTTTTAGTGCTGGGGACCTCAGAGATGGATAGAGTACTCCAAATGGGATCTCACAAGAGTAAAGTAGAGGGGAAGCATAACCTCCCTTGACCTGCTGGCCACATTTTTTTATATGCAACGCAGGATACGGTTGGCTTTCTGGGATGCAAACACACATTGCTGTCTCATGTCCAGTTTTTCTTCCACTAGTATCCCCAAGTCCTTCTCCTCAATCAAGTCATCCCCCAAACTGTATTGTTATTGGAGATTGTCCCAACCCAGGTTTAGGTCTTTGCACTTGGTCTTATTGATTCTCATGATTTACACATGGGCCTAACTCCTCAAGCCTATCAAGGTCTCTCTGGATAGCATCCCATCCTTCAAGCATATCAGCTGTAGCACTGAGCTTGGTGTCATCTCAAACTGCACTCGATCTCACTCTCTCTGTCATTAATAAAGAGAGTGAACAGTACCAATTCCAGTACAGTTCCACGAGGGATGCCACTTCTTACTGATCTCCATTTGGACACTGAGTTGTTGGTTGAAACTCTTTGGATGTGGCCATCCAATAAATTCCTTAACCTTAACCTCCATTTTTATAAAGGTTTTGAATGACTTCAGAACTTGGCTATGGAGAGAGGGAAATCTAGATCAAGATTAATGAACCTCATCCAGTGTTTGGATGAGAAAGTAAAGCCAATTGGTTAAACCAATTAAATGTTTTGAATATTTCAACCACAGACAATGCAAAAATGTTTCCCAGAAAATATAGTTATAAATAGTTATATTA
Organism: Aegotheles bennettii; assembly: GCA_013398125.1. Taxonomy (NCBI): domain Eukaryota; kingdom Metazoa; phylum Chordata; class Aves; order Caprimulgiformes; family Aegothelidae; genus Aegotheles; species Aegotheles bennettii. Next base: position 103,646 of record VZRW01003196.1, on the reverse strand, counting down.
TATATACACATACTGTGTGTGATTGTAAAAAATCAGTGAGAGAGAGACAGAGACAGGGACACAGAGAAACAGTTACATTTAACTGCTTTTTGTATCATCACTTCTGTCTATTAAAGAACAGATCAGGTCTGTGAAGGGTGGAAATAGATTACTGTCTACTGAATTGCTTTGTGAGAAAGTGAGGGTAAAGAAGATTAGGGACCCTTTTACCTTACTCTATCTGTCCAATTCAGGGAAAAACATAACACTCCTAAGGAAATAACTAAAGTATTTGAGTTCAAGATGTAATTGGTGCTCAAATATTTGCAGAAGCTTATTGAAAAATTGAGGTGAAAACAGATGTTGCATTTTGAAAGCACGTGTGGGAATGCCTTGTGTCAGCTTCATCATTCAAATGTATTTTCAAAAGTTAAATGGTTTTGTGTGTTTTTATTATGCTTGTATGTATGTGTGCATTTTGTGTTTTGCATCTTTATGTATGACGATCAAGATCTGATATAATAGGATCTAAAAGTTAAGATGCAAAATTCACGTTTAGGCTCTTAAGAATAAGTCTTGGTTTTCAAGAAGCATTCTTTACATACAAACTAGTAAGAGATGCATGTTCCTCACACCAAATATGTTGGAATATAAGTGGCATCTTATGCAAAATATTTGTAAAGTAAATTTTAGAAAATTACCTCTCTCAGAACTACAAAATGAGTTGTATACTAAATTCAGACCCTAACGCTTACAGTCAAATGTTTAAAACCACTGAGCTAAGAAAATCAAAGCTAGGTAATGCCTGCATAAGGATGCTTGTGCACTGTGAAAGTTGTAATAATATAATCCCATGCTACAGTTATAGAAACATGTCTTTATTTTCCACCCTCTATATTCAACATATGCTTCCATCCCTTATTCTATGATATCTTAACTAAAATTTGCTTCTGGATTTTCCTTCAGCACCCATCACTACTGGATTTGAGAATGAAAACCTTTATTAAATGTATTATCCTAACTTGTCTGTAAGAAAGGTATTCCAATTTCAACTGGAAGACAAGAACAGCTAAGTGTGAAAATGTCCTGCAACATCAGGTCTTTAATTTGACATTTCTAGTATCTATTATTTGCAGAACACTTAGCACTGAATGTCACTCTGAGTGTCCAAAACTTTGCTCCCACTCATTGGCATTTGTTACTGTGACTGAATAGCATGTCTTTCAATTAGATATCACATGAACATTCAGCTGAACATTCAGAAAATAAGAAACATGTAATAGTGACCACCTGTGAAGAGACAGATTAACTGACTTGACACAGGAATTTTCCATAGATTCATTTGTTTTCTTTGACTAATGAGATCTTTTCTCTCTGTTTGCAATCACATTAGTCACCCAGTATGCTTTTTCTAAATTCATCAACAAGAAAGAGTCCTGCAATCAATAGCCTTCTTCATAACATAATGACGACTTTTTAACATAGGACATCTATTCTACACATCTAGTGAAGGAAAAGGAAAGGTAAAAATAGTACACGATCGTGTAAAGGGAGATCATGTAAAGGAAACCTTGATTCTGTCATACTTTAACAGATTGTAATATTTGACAGACCTTGTCTCTGAATTGGAAAGACGTGCACTTACAGATGGACCACTTGGTGTATGCAGAATTGGCTGCATGGTTGCACTCAAAGGGTTGTGGTCAATGGCTGAATGTCCAAGTTGAGATCACTGAAGAGTGAGGTTCCTCGGGGTTCAATACTCAAACTGGAGCTGTTTAACACCTTTTTCAGCAAAATGGATGGTGAGATTAAGTGCATCCTTATCAAGTTTGCCAACGACACCAAGCTGTGTATTATGGTCAACATGCTGGAGGGAAGGGAAGCCATCCAGAGGGACCTTGACAGGCTTGAGAGGTGGGCCCATGCAAACACATGAAGTTCAACAAGGCCAAGTGCAAGGTCCTGTGCCTGGATCTATGCAATCCCAAACATAAATACAGGCTAGGTGGAGAATGGATTGAGAGCAGTGTTGAGGAAAAGGACTTGTGGGTGTTGGTTGTTGAAAAGCTCAACATGAGCCAGCAGTGTGCACTTGCAGCCCAGAAAGCAAACGGTATCCTGGGCTGCAACAAAAGAAGTGTGACCAGCAGGTTGAGGGAGATTATTCTCCCCCACTATTCTACTCTCATGAGACCCCACCTGGAGTACTGTGTCAAGTTCTGGAGTCCCCAGCATAAGAAGGACATGGAGCTGTTGGAGAGAGTCCAGAGGAGGCCTACAAAGATGATCAGGGCGCTGGAGCACCTCACCTATGAAAAAAGAAAGAAGAAACAGATCCTATATTTTGATAATGCCATTTTTTTACAGACATTATAATGAATATGCCTTTTAATTGTCCATTTACACCATTATTTCTGCTGCATAGGGCAAAATGATACAGCTTCAGTATACTGTTAACAATTATAACAATTTGCCCGTAAGTATTACTTTTCTTACATACAGTGCACATTGGAAGATAATTCATAATTTTTTTTATACTTTTCATTTTTCAAAAGCTGATACATCTGTACACTCTTCTGTTACAGAATAATGAGACAGGACCTACCTAAAAATGAGACATCTAAATAATACAGTATGTTCAAGCACATACTTGTCTCCCACAGAGCCCCTCAAATCTTATTTCCCAAAAGCTTTCATACTCTTGTCCAAACAATGAGCACTGTTTCAGAGCTTGATCTCACCAGGCAAAAATACCATGCAGAGAGGAAAAGAGAAGCAGCTGATATGAAGTGTAAGTATAGTAGGGAGTAAGAGGAAAGTCAGATGGCAAATATCCCATTTAAAAAATCTTGCATTGCAAGGTGATAATTCTTTTCTCTGAGCCTATATAATCCTAGAGAGAAACAGCTCTTAACACAGGTCTCATTACATAGTTTCAGCCCAGACTATACTAAGACAATAGTATTTGACTCTGAAAACATAAGCTTAAAATATTTCAGCTGGTAATAGTCATTCTTTCTTCCTTCCTTATTACAGGTTACAGTCCACAGTAGAGCACATATAAACATAACTCGGAACGTCTTCCTTTTATTCTGAGAGAGTCTTTTGTTTTAATTACCAGTCAGGGGAAAAGCCCATTTGTATTTCAGAGATAAAATGGAGGAAATTCAGAGCAAGGCTGACACCTGATTGTGCTCGGGCTGCATAAGTCCTTGAGGAAGCCCAGGCTTTCAGCCCTAGTGTTCAAAGACATCACAGCAACTTGTGGGTCCAGGGTCCAAAAACAGGAGGGAACAAGCTCTGTGCTCTTCTGCTGAAACCCAGCCCTTTTCGCATGGTATTTGTGCAACTCGCTAGTGACCTTCAGTCTAGACTAACTACTGGGACACACATCTGGAAAGATCAAGGTGAGAGCCAGTGACTGGGTGAGGGAGCCAGGACCCAGGCGTAGAGATCTGAAGGACCTAGAGCCTGAGCTCATATTTAAGGGCCCCATGAATCTATGGGTGTTGTAAACACAGAACAAGAGTCTGCACACATCTCAACTGTGAGCCTCAGCCAGAGAAGAAGTGCAAGACTGGGCTGTCTGTGTTTTTGGGAGTGCTGTGGGATTTTATGTTGTACTGGTAAAGACACCTGTGCCAGTCCATGTGACTGGCTGCTAGAGTCCTCTGTGTATTATGTGTGTCATGTATATACTTCTCAGAGTTCAGCATCGCAGCTGGCTGGAATGGCAATGGGATATGGCAACAGCTCATGTCAGGCTGGCATAGGCAAGACTGATTCTACAAGAACACCAGATTTGACTCCGGGACTAGAAAGGAGAAACTCACAGATTCCTGAACAGTGTTAGATTCAGCTACTCCTTAACAAAAACCGCAGATAAGGGAACCAGAAAATTAATCTAGTCTATAGGCAAGTAATTCCTGCAGTGATATCCATAGCATAAAAAGGAATATATTTTTATCTCTGTAGTTTCTGGAAAATGTTTGTTGTGTTTCAAAAAAATGCACACTGAACAATGAGGGTTTTGACGACCGTTCGTGTCGTCACACCAATTCTGATACCTACTGAGGAAGATTCTGTTCTCAGATGCAATGAGTCTGCCAAAATTTCTCTGCTTGTTGATTATGGACTGTCTGTAAAAGGGCCCTGAGGTGGATGAATTCTGGATGAAGATGTGTGTTATTCCTTTTCCTAAATGTTCTTATGAAGACTTTGAAAGAGAAGAAAGTCAACTGAAATAAAAGCATCAGTATGCACAATAATGAATTCATGCAGCCAACTGATGAAACACAGAAACACAGTTACTATTGGAAACAATCATTCTGCTTTGTTTTTTTTTTATATTTGCTCTTCAGTGAGTAATACTGAGATACTTCCTAAAGGTGAGACTATCAGCTAAAATCCATAACTCTAGTGGATACTAAATTCAGATATCTAATAGATGTTTTTTCTTACAGCTCATTGTAATTTTATGATGATATTTTCCCATGAAAAAAATCTTAATATTTTCTTTTTTAGTTTCACTGAGACTTATGACTTTAATCATTGTACATAATCATATTTGGGTTTTATTAAAAGTAACATTTTATGTATTTTGAATTTAGCTTTTTGTTGCACCTTATCAGACTTGACAGCAAGACATTGAGTTTACAATCTTGCAAATTTTTCTAGGAATATCAGCTGGTCCAATGAAAGATGGCACATAACTCTATAAAACTCACCATAACATTAGAACATCTGTCTGTTACAGTCTTGCTAGTTCTTTAATTTGGTTATAAATTTCCTCATACTTGGGCATACTTCTTAAATCTTGACCTACGACTTTATGAGAATCTAAATATTTGTCTAAAAGACAAAGTTTAGCCTTCATCAAAACCTTCCCCAAAACTGGATTTTAAAAAGACATTAGCAATATCTGGAAGATGCCCTGAATTTTTAATCTGTGTTTTATAGCTGTGCTATTATGAAATTCAATGTTTGAGGATTATAGCGTACTTTCTCAGTGCAATACTCAGGACCACAACATCCATGTTTTAGTACTGCCTTCAGAAAATCTCATAGCTGGAACATTCAAGTGTCTGTGGTAGGCTCCGAATCATCCTCTTTTTTCTTGATAAATAAGACAATCATTTTGCTTCTGCAGTAGAAATATAACTCTATTTAGACCTGGTAACAGTTGCCTGTGGGTTTTTTTAGCACTTTGGTTTATGGAGTTTACAGGTCACGTGGCTGATTACATCTCTTAAGAGCTGTAACAAGCTCCTGTGGAAAGGCTGCATACAACTGTAAGCTCCCTCTAGAAGACCATCTTTTGTCTCTATGTACATTTAGGCAAGTTTTTGCAGATGAATGGGTCTGACGGTGCAAACCCCCCACTCATTGAGCCACTTTTCAGTATAAACACCAGCCAAAATTGTTCTTGCTTTAGTTACAAGTCCAGTGGGCCCACAATCGCTCTTGTTCCAATAGCAAATGCAGTAGGCTGAGATAGTCTGGTGCTTTCTGACCTTGCCTATTGGAGCAGTGAGTTGAAACAATTGGGTACCTTCTTGTCATAGTGCAAATATAGTGATTCGGGCTGATCAGGCACTCCCTAACTGTATATAGAACTCTGTGGTTTGCAAACTGTATCTGAGATCCCTCCAGCCCAGATCACAAACCCATTCTGAAAGTTGTCAAATATGTCCTGATCCAACCAGAGTCAATCGTCTTGTGACCCTATAAATATTGGTGATAAAAGGGAGGCCTTTTGGAGCTCTCTAGGAACACAGTAGGCTGCTCCCTCTGCTTCACGAAGAAAGTTGGTCTGCTACTTCTCATATATGGGGCAAATGGAACAAATTATATTTACTATAAAAATAAATTTACTATATTTATTATATATATTATATTAATTTACTCTATTTACTATAATTTGATCCTGCAGATGAATTGGCAATATATATCATTGCAATTTCTTTTTGTGCAGTTCAAGGATCATTAGGTACCAAAATTTAACCTCTTAACTTAGGTTAACCTCTATATTTCTCTGTGTGTGTATGCAGGCAATTTAGTTTAGAAACTTTAATAGATCTTTAATCAAACCTCTGTATTTGATTATAACAAATTGCTGATTATTGATTGATTAAATATTGTTAGAAAATAATATAATTTTGTGATTTGTTATAATAGTGTCAATCAACCTCTGTTTACTGCTGTTCCAAATCACACCAGACCCATAATTATGTGTTAAAGCACTACACTGAAATCGCTACACCTGAAACCTTTAGTTGTAAACTAGTCTGGGACTAAGAGTGTATTCAGCTACACCTAGACTCCTCTCTGAGGAGTTTAGAAATCCAGGGGTTCATTCTTAACCTTGTGACTCAACGGAAGGATCTTCCTCATTCTTTTTTCCTGATCCCTGTGCAAATCACTCCAACCCAATCCTGACTCAATCTCCCCTAACTTCATATAAATAATTTCCTCTGATTCCTGCTCAGAACACTCCAATCCATTTCCAACCCCTACACATCCCTTCCACATAGTGAGTGAAACTTGCCATCAAATTCTGTTAAGTCACATCTGTGTTGAAAATCACCTTTCCCTGATATCTTTGTTGGTGATTCTTTAAGTGACCTTAAGATTTTCCACTCCCGTCCATAACAGTGGGATGCTGACCTATTTAAATTCTGAGCTGACTGGAAGTCATATGGATGCATTACTGCATGGCTGAACCTTATTAAACGTACTGTCTTTTCAGCAGGGTTTAGCACTACACTAAGTACTATGGTAGCTACATAGTATAAACAACCATCTGCCTGGACTAAACAAGCATTTTGTAAAACAACTCAGGGACTCAGTTATTACAGACTTGTATGCAAAGTCAGTTCACATTTAACCACTCATAAATTTATTTCTGATGTTATTTTTCAGCTGCTGGTGCGAGTTAAGCACTCCAGTATAGTCAGTGGTCTAAGGTTCATGGGTCTTGATTTCAATGCCTTCCTACGCTACAGATTTTTTATGTGGTCTTGGTCAAGTCATTACCCTTAAGTTCCTCTAGAAAACTGAGAAAGGAATTTGATTCTGATCCTCAAGCTAGGAAGACAATTTATTTTTTGTGAAGGTTTCAGATACTAACATTAGGGAATTTTTCTAATCACTTACTAGTCTTTTATACACTTCTGTTAATATCCTTCTGAAAAAAAAAGTGTATTTTAGGCTGCCAAAAGTAATTGAAAGGAAGAGAAAACAAATTAATGTTAAGCAAATCTATAGGAAAAAGTGAGTGATCATGATAGTAAAATGTATTAAAATGTCTCAGTGATGGACTCCATTGTCATACACAGGGATGAGCTGGCACATGGCCGAGGCAGGATGATGTGATACAAGTATGTGTGGTGCATCAGGCAGTGGGGAAGTGGTGGGAGGACAGAGGCTGAAATTCCTTGGCTCCTTTCACTCAGTACTATATATGCAAACCCCCTCCTGGAGGCACAATATTCTTCTAATACAGTTTCACTACTTCTTTTGTGTTATATTGGATATTGCTAAACATCACTATGTTTCACACATCACTGCTTTTTTAAAATTCAATTAGCTAATTTTTCCCATAATGACTGAGTGTAGGATTCTCAGTCTCTGTTAGTTTGAAAGAATTTCTAGTTAACCCATCCTCCGTATTATTTGTAAAGATATGAAAAATTTTCATATATGAAAATTATTTTTTAAGGAAAATGCTTTAATCCAGACACTCCTTGGAAGTACAACTTATTATTAATCACAACTTACTGGATTTTATTTCTTTTTGCTTCCATGCAAATGGTAGAATTCAGCTTTTTTATGCAGCCACATAGAAGATTTAGATGCAGTATCTTGCTAAATTGAATATAATTGGTTCACATCTTCTATCCTTTTAAGACTCTCAAAAGAACAGTGTGCCTGTCAGATACAGTCTGTGATTTGTGAACTAGGCTAATTTTATTTCTCATTAATGGATTTTCTTCAGTTCTTAATTTAAATTCCCTAATTACTATCTTAATTTTTTTCTTAGAGAAAAATACTATTAAAAAAATCTTGGCAATTTCCTAAGACAAGCTTTCTCTCCTCTTCTTTGATTTGTGGCAAATAAAGTGATACTTTTTTCACCTACTCCTTTGAACAATGTGGTTTTGCCACTTAAGATCCATTTTCTTCCTTTTGTCTTTTCTCCTTTTGCCCTGTGTTTTATTCTCTGTCTGTTCACTCCTGCTAAGACTTTTTCATCTTTGTTACTAGGTCATCCATCACAGCTGCCAGCTATCCCACCTTTTTTTAACAGCCAGTTTCCATCCCCTCCTTCTATTATTAGATACTTTTGCCTTTTCGAGTGCCAGGCACGTCTAGATTAGATGCTTAGATTATTTTCCCACAAAATAAAATAAACATTCTAAAACCCAGAAATTCCTGTTTATTCCGTTAGCTGAATTTCTACCACAATATGTTATTAAAAAAGTTAATAATTGAAGTGTATTTTCGAGAAAATTAAAAATACCTAATTATAAGAGCAGAGAAAACTAGACAAATTATCTTTAGACAGATTGTTACTTGTATTCCCACAGACAGAATAGCAATTTCTTTTGTCATCCACCCAAATTTTGTCATTAGACTCTGAATCCAAAATCAAACTCTTCAATACAATTAATAGAAGAAACTTAGTTTAAAACAGAAAGAACAAAAGAGCAATTTTTCTTTGGCAACCAGACACTCATATTGAGAGCCTAAAATGTCATCATTTGAAAATGTATCACCATTCAGAAGCTGCTATAACTCTGAGTCTGCCTTTCAGCCAGCGACTAGCTGTCAGTTATCATATTACACCACAAGTTACAACTCCAATTTTACCAACTGTCCCTCCCTCAAAAAATCCCTCCCACATCAGGAACTTTTCCATTCATTTTACATCCTTTTGACTATCAACCTCAAGAAACTGGCATCTCTTACAAATTGTATCCTACCCTGCAAAAGCAATACATGCTTTATCATCTGACAGCAGACCTCAAGACATTTACTATTTTTCTATATATATAACAGGAAAAGAAAAAAAAAGTATAAGTCCTTCAGAGAAATTCATATTGGGTGATAATTTTGTTCTGCACATAAAGAGAGGTAAATGAAGGGATGTGAATCACTGCTTTAAGAGAAAAACATTGTAAAGCTCTACTTGGTCACTCTGGTAATCTAAGGAAATGGGTGACAAAATCTTTATTGACATAATTCATATATTTTCAAAATTTCCCCTCTAATTCACCCTAACTTCTTATAATCAGTTTTAACTGAAGTCTGACATTATTCAAGGTCCTCCTGCTTAAACTGAGATGAAAAGTTCTTTCACAGTTCTGAAAGTTTTTATTTTTGTCCACTGGTGGAAGATCAGGGAAGATGTAACTGCACTGCTAGTACTGATTGTTCTGCTTCTGATTTACAGTCGATTTAACTGCATCCATTTGTTCATTAACTTTATTAATGCTTTTTAAAGAGCAAACAAAGAAAGGAAAACTGCCAAGAATGTTGCCATTATTGCTTAATTTTTTGATCAATATTAACCTGGTTTTATGAAAATGTTATGTCATTTTTCTTTATTAATTTAGGGAGCCTCAGAAACATATTATCCTATCAGACTATTTTTCTTTCATCATGGCTTGACATAGATTTTCTTGTACCAAGAAATGAAAAATAATGCATGTCCTCTCAGATATGTCTTTATTAATACTAAACATGAAGAAACCTCAAAATGGAAACAAATCTGAGAAAAATTTTAAGTTCCTGATTGGAAGGTTGGAAATATTATTACAAAACAAGTGTCCAAGGAGTGTGCAACATATTTGAACCAAATCTCTCCCAAGTCTTATTTAAGTTTTCTCTAGGACATTTTTCTCAACCCTGAAGAGCCTCAATGATAGCAGATGCCTACAGTGTTTCCTTCAGAGACAGGACAAGTTTTCAGGCTCTCTTATCCCGCTCTGTCCAGCTTTAACATTGTTGTGATGTCACTGTATGCAAATAAAGGTTCAGAGCAATTCCTGGAGATATTTACCCACTCCTACCTGTCTTTTAACCTCAGTAATACGTGTAGGCCTCTTCATCATGTTACTTCTTTGATTATCTCTGGCACTTACAAGAATCCAAGTTAAAACACATTTTCAAGCCTACCCAGAATTACACAAAGAGTCATCAATACCTTAATATTGAAATATGTTCAGTATTTGTCAGCTCAGATTTGCTATGCAGTTTAAACTGTCCTCGTACTTGTGGGTGACTTCAACCTGCTAGATACCTGCTGGAAATACAACACAGCAGAGAGAAGTCTAGGAGGTTCCTAGAGTGTGTGGAAGATAACTTCCTAACACAACTGGTAAGTAAGCCTACCAGAGAAGGTGCCTCTTTAGACCTGTTATTTGTGAATAGAGAAGGGTTAGTAAGGTGATGTGGTGATTGGTGGACGTCTTGGACACAATGACCATGTAATGATAGAGTTTTCAATACAGGGTGAAGTTAGGAAGGACATCAACAGAACTACCACCCTGCATTTCTGGTGGTCAGATTTTGCCTTGTTTAAGAGTTTGATTGATAGAATCCCTTGGAAGACAGTGATGAAGGGCAAAGAGATCCAGGAAGGATGAAGGTATTTTAAGAAGGAATTCTTAAATATTCAGGAACAGGTAATCCCCATGTGTAGAAAGACAAGTCATTGGGAATAAAGACCAGCCTGGTTAAATAGAGAACTTAGGTTGGATCTTAGGGAAAAAAAGTGTATCACCTCTGAAAGAAAGATCAGGCCACTTGGGAGAACTACAAAAATGTAGTGAGGTTGTGTAGGGAGAAAATTAGAAAGGCCAAAGCCTAACTTGAACTTGATTTGGCCACTGCAGCTAAAGACAACAAAATAAGTGTCTATAAATATGTTGGTATTAAAAGGAGAGTTAAAGAGAGACTCCATCATTTATTAAATGCAGAAGGTAATTTAGTGTCAGGGGATGAGGAAAAGGCAGAGGTACTAAATACCTTCCTTACCGCAATCTTTAATTCCAAGGCCTGTTGTCTTCCAGATACCCAGCTCCCAGAGCTGGAATTTAGGGATGGGGAGCAGAGTGAAGTCCCCACAATTCAGGAGGAATTGGTTAGTGACCTGCTTTACCAATTGGTCACCCACAAGTCTATGGGCCCCAGTGGGATTCACCCCAGAGGAATGAGAGCGCTGGCAAAAGAACTTACTAAGCCACTTCCAAATATTTACCAACTGTCTGGGTTAACCTGAGAAGTTCCAGCTGACTGGAAATTGGCAAATGTAACACTCATCTATAAGAAGGGTTGAAAGGTTGATCCAGGGAACTACAAGCCTGTCAACCTTACCTCAGTTCCGGGGAAGGTGATGGAGCATATAATCCTGAGTGTCATCACATGACACCTGCGGGGCAATCAGGGCATCAGACCCAGCCAACATAGGTTTATGAAAGGAAGGTCCTGTTTGACCAACCTGACCTCCTTTTATGACAAAGTGACCCACTTAGTAGATGGGGGAAAGCCTGTAGATCTTACCTACTTAGATTTTAGTAAGGCATTTGATACTGTGCCTCATAGCATTCTTCTAAAAAAAATGGCTGCTCGTAGCTTGGACAGGCATACTCTTCAATGGGTCAAAAACTGGTTGAGTGACCAGATCCAGAGAATTGTGGTGAATGGGGCTAAATCCTGTTGGCAGCCGGTCGCTAGTGGTATTCCTCAGGGCTCAGTTTTAGGGCCAGCCCTGTTTAATATCTTTATTGATGATCTAGATGAGGGGATTGAGTGCACCCTCAGTAAATTTGCAGGTGACAATTGGGTGGCAATGTTAATCTGCTCGCGAGTGGTGGGACTCTGAAGAGAGATGTTGACAGGCTCAATCAATGGGCTGAGGACAACTGTATGAGAATTAATAAGAAAAATTGCTGGATTCTGCATTTAGGCTGCAAAAACCCCACGTATTGCTAGAGGCTTGGGAAAGAGTGGCTGGAAAGCTGCTCAGTAGAAAGGGAATCGGGGGTGCTGGTTGACAGCCAGCAGTGTGCTCAGGTGGTCAAGAAGGTCAATGGCATCTTAGCTTGTATCAAGAATAGTGTGGTCAGTAGGATGAGGGAAGTGATTGTCCCACTGTACTTGGCAATGGTGAGGCCGCACCTTGAATACTGCGATCAGTTTTGCGCCCCTCACTTCAAGAAAGACATTGAGGTGCTGGGTCATTTCCACAGAAGGGCAACAAGGCTCATTAAGTGTTTGGGAAATATGTCTTGTGAGGAACAGCTGAGGGAGATGGGTTTATTTAGTCTGGAGAAGAGGAGGCTTACATGGCTCACCTGAAAGGAAGTTGTAGTGGGGTGGGGGTTGGTCTCTTCTGCCAAGCCTACAGTGAGAGGATGAAGGGAAATGGTCTTAAGTTATAACAGGGGAGATTCAGATTGGGTATTAGAAAAAAAAATCACCATTAGGGTGCTTAGACATTGAAATAAGTTGCCTAGGGAGGTGGTGAACTCACCATCCCTGGTGCCTGGATGGGGCACTGAGTGATATGGTTTAGTGGTTTAGGGGTTATTATGGTGGGTCTGGGTAGATCGTTGGACTGGATGATCTGGAAGGTCTCTTCCAGCCATAATGATTCTACGATTCTGTGAATTAACTTATCTGACTTTTTCCTTTATGCATTATCTGATTTGCACTGCGAAATATTTCCTAGTGTCATAACAATTCACAAACTACATCTCATAAAAAATATAAAATAGTTGATATCTAATGTTGCACTTTATATAATTGTAAATAAAATGGTAAATCCTGGATAATTTTACAATATTACACTATCTTGTTGAGATTATGTGAAACACATCTTTGCAATGTAACAATAATATTGTTGATTGATTTTGGATTTGAAGCATACATTTTGCTTCACAACTTTTTCAGCTTTATAGGTTCAGCCTGCGACAGAATGCTGTAAGAGTAAAGAGGTTCAGAGCCTGTCTTTTCCAGAGCAGTTTCAGTTTGCAGTGTCTTGGTGCCTGGGCAAGGTTATCCTGATAAGACTTAAAATATAGTCTTTTATCACTATTTTCTATTAAATTAGCTTTCGTGTTGAAAACAAGTTGGCCACATCTTTACAATAAAACAACCTGTGCACTGTAGTTACAGCTATTATAATATATTCCAATGACCTTTCATTAATTGGAACAGGTTGCCCAGAGAAATTGTGGCTGCCCCCTTCCTGGAAGTGTCCAAGGCCAGGCTGGATGGGGCTTTGAGCAACCTGGTCTGGTGGGAGGTGTCCCTGTCCATGGCAGAGGGGGTGGAACTAGAAGATCCTTAAGGTCCCTTCCAACTGAAACCATCTACGATTCTATGATTACATGAATATTAATTTGACAAAGGAAAAGTTTTATTGTGTGAATGGTAATGGAAAACACCTCAGTGGACTGGTAAATATTAAACATGCATAAAACATTACTCCAGATACCACATATTCCTTGCATATACCAACACTACATCAAGTTTTCCCTGTTTAAATGAAAAGAAATCAATGGTTCATGAAACTTGTAAGCTGGTATTCAGGACAATGAGCAACACTTCTCTCACTTTTCTCTGTGGAGAAAGAAAATTCTGATTCAGGCACTACAACACCTTTGTACTGAATCCATGCAGAGCACTAATGCATAGGCTGAAGAAGTTCTGACAAGGCAAGACAAAGAAGACACTGCCTGGGAAATTAAAGACCACCCTTACACTCACAGTGTGCATAAATATATGGCTATGTATGTGTGTGTACAAATCATATGTGTAAAGGAAGGTGTATTTTCTTCATTTGTGGCACTACAACAGAAGATTTTTTAGGATGCTCTCACAGAGGTCAGTAAATGGTTAGGGGTTTAGTTTTATGTAGTGTCCATACAAACAACATCATTTAAACTCTGGCAGTTCATTAACTTTCTCTTACGACTCATGTGAAAATGTTTTCCTCCTGTCTACCTCTTACATGTTTGGCATGACAAAATAATGTATAGTTTTGTTATTTAAGGTTTTACTACAACAGTGTAAATCTCCTTGTTAGAAAATATATGAAGCTGCTTGATTGTCTCATTCAAGGATTCTTTAAGACACGACTTTAAGTTAAACTATTCCTCTTATGAGGAAAGGCTGAGGGAGCTGGGTCTCTTTAGCTTGGAGAAAAGGAGGCTGAGGGGTGACCTCATCCATGGTTACAAATATGTAAAGGGTGAGTGTCAGGACGATGGAGCCAAGCTTTTGTCAGTAATGACCAATGATAGGACAAGGGGCAATGGATAAAAACTGGAGCATAGGAGGTTCCATGTGAATATCAGGAAAAACTTTTTCACTATGAGAGTGCCAGAGCACTGGAACAGGCTGCCCAGAGAGGTTGTGGAGTCTCCTTGGCTGGAGACATTCAAACCCCGCCTGGATGCATTCCTGTGTGATGTACTCTAGGTGACCCTGCTCTGGCAGGGGGGTTGGACTGGATGATCTTTCGAGGTCCCTTCCAACCCTAGAATTCTGTGATTCTGTGATTCTGTGAAACTAGATGCTTAAGGCTATAAATAACTTCTACAGTTCTGTGGCACAGACGAATTAGCAGTGCTACTGTCCTTAGTAGTTTTCTGACACTTCTCACTGTGCCATTTTTATGGAGAATTAAATTCTTCTTTTTACTGTATGTTTTAGAAGTAAATTCCACTCTCTCTGAAGGTAGGCAGATTGGAACATGTGGACCTTTTATTTTTTACAAAATCTGGTAATAATAGGAAATAAAATTCTTGCATCTGACTTACTGCCATCCAACTTGCTCTGATGATGAAATCATCTGAATGATGACAGCAAATTGTTCTTCCCTCCCATTCTCTCTTCTTTTCCTTTTGTACTGAGAAAACCAACCAAGTTGTTAACAAATGCAAACTGTTATAGTGTTTTCTTTTATTTTTTGTTCATTTTCTGATGTGGAAAATTGGGCCACTAGAAACCAAACTGAGATCAATGCATTTCAACACGTAGCATGAAACAGCCTTCTGAAAGTAGTATCTCTTACTTAGTAGTTTGAGCTTAGTAGTGTAAAGGTGATGTCTACTTTTAGAAATCTGACCACTACCCCTGAAGCAGTCATGCAATCTCTGATTTTAAACATAAAAAACATTTCCAGATATAAAGATTGCTAAGTAGTAGTGACACAGCCTTTGAATGCTGATGCCATGTCTCTGACCTCCATTTAGAATACAGTTAAGTTGATAATGTGTCACTGCTTCTTAAAAGAGGCAGCTGGTCAAAGGACTCGTTTTTCCCCACTTGTAAGGTCTATTCTGTTTCGCTGAAAAATCAGATAAGAATTAACTAAACATAATTAAATATTATCCCACTTGCAGATAGTCTGTTGACAGTTGTTTATCCGTTCTCCAGATGTAAGCTGAGAGTGGATGTTTCTCCTGGATCAGACTGACAAAGCCAGAAAGGATTATTTTCTGAAAATCATCTGCCTTTTTTGCAGTAATACATTTCCTAGAATCATCTGAGGACCTGGCTGTGAAGCAAATGGTCTTCAGTCTCCCCTATTCTGTTTCCAGGACACATTCCAGCTTTGCTTTTTGTTCTTTTATGGTAGGGCTTTTGTTTACTACAAGAGGGGAAGAGCTCTGTGGCCCAATGTGTGCAAAGAAGTCCCCCTACCGACCTGTGGTCAGGGATCACAGAGGACTTGAGCCATTGGTTTAGGATGGCACCTCCCTGGGCTGTGTTGCCGGTTACATAAATAATCAAGAAGTCTCTTCTGAGCTCTATGAAGATTTTAAAACTTTGTGTAGATTCCGGGGGGCTATGTGGTCAGATAAACTAATGGAGTGTGTCGTGGTTTAAACACATTTAGCAACAAAGCACATGTCTGCAAGTTCACTGGTGGCATGATGAGAAGAAAATATAATGAAAAGCTTGTGGGTCAAGACAAGGACAGGAAGGCATCACTCACCAATTATGGTCACGGGCAAAACTCACTCAACTTGGGGAAAAAATCAATTTGCCTCCAATCAAATCAGAGCAGGACAGTAAGAAAAAAAAAGCAGATCATAAAAACACCTTCCCCTACTCCTCTCTTCTTCCCAGGCCCAAATTACTTTGCTCCTAATTTCTCTACCTCCTCTCCCACAGTGGTGCAGGGGATGGGGAATAGAGGTTGTAGTTAGTTCATCACATGTTCTCTGACTCTTGTTCCTCCTCAAGGGAAGAACTCCTCGCATTATTCCCCTGTTCCAGCATGGGGTTCCTCCCACTGGAGACAGTCCTCTATGAACTTCTCTGATGTGAGTCCTTCTCATAAGCTGTAGTTCTTCATGAACTGCTTTGGCATAGGTCCCTTCAGCAGGGTCCAGTCCTTCAGGAACAGACTGCTCCAGTGAGGGATTCCCACAGTCATGGTCTTCTTCAGGCACAGCCACCTGCCCTGGAGTGGGGTCCTCCATGGGCTGCAGGTCCATATCTGCTCCATCATGGTCCTTCACAGGCTGCAGGGAAATCTTTGCTCTGACACACCTCCTTCCCCTCCTGCCCCACTGACTTTGGTATCTGCATAGGTGTTCCTTTCTTATCCCACTCCTCTCTGTGCTGCAGGTCCCTTTAGCAGTTTCCTTTTCCTTTTCTTAAATATGCTAATTGCAGAGGACTTATACCAACACTGGTGGCTTGGCTTTGGCCAGAGGTAGGTCCAAGTTGGAGCTTGGGGAACTTCCAGCAGCTTCTCATAGGAGCTACCCCTGTTGCCAAAGTTCCACCAAACAGACCTGGCACAGGGTGGAATCAGTGTTCTGTCCTTCATTGATTTTCATTTTTATGGACTGTTTTATCATCTTTTTATCAGAAAGTGATTTCAATGTTGTCCTTTCATAACTGCTACCCTGAGGACAGTGGGTTGAAAAATATTCAGTGCTATCCTTTTTCTTTAATATCAGAAACCGGTTATTTTGTTTGTAAGTGGTAAAGAATCTCAGTCCTGGGTTTCATTTTCCTGTGAAACAGAAAATATATTTTGATAGGTAATAGAAAGCTCATCTATTTTTGTTATTTTCCCATGAAATGATAAAGTATATGATTTGATTGTTCAGGAGGTTTTGGACATGTGACAACCTTAATCTGGACTTCAAGGTAGATAACTGAGATGTCTAGTGTTTACAAAGATTAAAAGAAACAAAATTGTATTGAGATCAAATACAATGCAAGAAATGACTGTTTTTACTCATTTCAAGCAAGCAAGATTCAGCCATTGTGCTTCTGTGTTCCTCAAGGGTAGCTGTAGGACACCTACTAAACAGTCTTCACAGTGTCTGTGGAAAATCTCATCTTAAACATCAATTTTGTTTTGTGGATATATGGACCTACCAGGAATTGTGCATGGCAGCTTGCACACTTAATCACTTATTTTCTATCTAATCTTATCGGCCTGTGTATCAAGTTCCCCTTCCAAGGTGCCTTATTACTACATCTCTACCCTATTCATGGTGACTCACCAAGTCAAGTCTCTCCATGGCATGTGCAAGCAGTGGGATTTGGACAGGAAATTTCAGTGCTATGAAATTCAGTGCTATGGTTGCATACGAATCTTTCTAAGCAATCCAACTTACACTCTTGAATAACACACCATGAATTTCTGCCCAAATAGTATATGTCACTGTGTTAATACTATTGAAGCAGCAAGTGAAAATTCTATCATCAATAACTTAGTCCCTCTTTTGCTTAAACATCCACAGTAAATTGAGTGACTTTTTTGGTGCTTTAGGATGAAAAATGTAGGTTTTTAAGATAATAAGCATTTAGAAAGCATTACAGTCTACACCAGCCTTAAAGAGCATACCTCTAACTACTGTAAAATGTTTCAAGTTCCCTTTCCTGCCTGAGCATTTCATGAGCATCTAGGAGAGAATTGGAGGGCAAGGAGAGTGGAAGTGCTATTGGAAACCTTTAAATTTCAATAAAAAATGACACTAGATTACATTCCTGAGAGGATTACACTGTTGTGTGAATATAAACATAAAGATTTTGAAAATACTAACAATCTCTGGGTTTGCAAAATATGCTTTCTTTTATGGACACTGTGTAATGACATATTTGCACAGATGCGTCTTATTTGTAGATAGCAATTCACCTGGGGAATCAATATAGTCAAGAAACAAAAACACAGAAATTAACCAGACTATACTAGTGATATGCTAAGTAAGCATATTTTCAAGACCCTGTTCTTAGTTGGTTAAAAAAAAAAAAAAAGCTCTATTTGCCATAAGCCCGACTATATTGCTTCAGGATCTTAGTTCAATTCAAGTTACTGATGAGCTGTTGAATCCCACTGTCTTTAAATTCTTCTCTCATTCTTACTTGTGCAACTACCTCAAATAAAATAAGGTCATGTGGACATATTTTCTATGCAGAGTATAAATGTGTAAGTAGCAAATAAAACTTATCAGTGCATTTCAGGACAAATCTGGTCTGTAGAGTATTTGTTGTCTGCTAATTCTTAATGTAGGAATTACAGCTCAAAATATTGAGATTTCTTTCTCTTTAACTACACTCAATTATATTTCAACTCATTTATCCACAAAATCTTTTCAAGATTACATGGTAACTTCCAGAGACCAAAAGTCTGAAGGGTAAAGCTATACTAAATCCATGGAAGAAATAGAAAAAAAATGTTATTTTATATTTTAAAGGAAAAAGAATTCTAACCACAATAACTAAAGTTATAGCTTTTCAAGCATGTTCATGCATTCAGGTGATGAAGACACAATTGGTAGTGATGTCTGATTACAAAAGATAATTTTAGTGATAGATATGATCATGTTGTTGGAGATTTTCTACATTTTTATTGATCTTTAAACAGTTCCTATATTTTAGAAGTCAGTAAATATAAATCTAACATCTATTTTATCTGTTCATCTTTATGTTTTAATTTCTTTTTGTCTAATAAATTGTTATAATCTAACCAATATTCTAGTGGTTGAAGGTTACTAATGCTAAAGTACTTTCTTCTACAGAATCTGAATTTAGTAGTTTATAACAAGCTGTTCATTATCACTTCATGACTGCTAAACTGCATGAGACAGACTTTTTATTGCTTTTTCTATTGACAAAAATGCACTACAGATGCCTTATATTTTAATGGTGTTTTAACAATGGTTATAATAGTTAGCCTGCCATGAATTTATCTTCAACACAGATTGCCTCAGCAGTATAATTAATAAGCACACAAATACACTTGATGAAAAGATTTTTAAACTTCCATAGGAACAGTCACTTATGAATTGCAACATGTTAAACCAGAACTTACTTTGTTCTAGTTGTCATACATGGAACAAAGTTTTCATAATAAACTTCAAGTGAGTTTCTAATCCAGTTCAATTTTTCCCTATCTTACATTTATCAAGCTTCCTCAGCATGCTTTTCACCATAGGGTCAATTTTAAATATACGAAAGCAGACCCCTGCCTTCTTCATGACACTTTTTACAAGACTGGTATATAAGACTCGTACAAAGTCCAGTATATCATAGCCCAGTTTCCTGTGCAGGTTACACACAGAGATCAGCTTTTGTCCCATGTTAGGAGATTGAACTGCCTGACCTCCAGAGGTCCTGTAACATTCTCTGCATCTGTGTAATACCAGAACACTAATGTGTAAGTGCTCTCATGAGTGTGAGAAAGAATTAAATTCAAATTCCTATGCATTTTTTATTTGTGTTGTGAACTTCAATTAAAAATTTCCTATGGCTAAGGCATATGTAAGATCTCTCCATGTGAGCTCACTGTTCAACAACATGAGAGTTTCCACTGTAGTTTCTCCCTCAGGGCAAATAGAAAAGTACTTCCTCAGCATGGCTGCTTATTTCACTAGATGTTGCTATGCATAATTCACAATGTGAAGTTTCTTTTGAGTTTATTTGGATACTATCAGGTTCAACAGTTGGGCCTACTCAAAAATGCATCAGCTTCCTCCTTCTTACCCTGAAAACTTCAGCCTCTCCTGGTCACATAAATCTCATTCTCTTGGGAAGCCTGGATAGAAATGAAAGGGAAATACGAGAACCTATTCAGAAGTATCTTTAATAAAATTAGTCTTGAGAGTGATGATGGTGCTGCCTACATTACTTTTTATTACCTAATGCACCTCATGCCTAGGAATGGGAACTTAAAATTACTAACGATTGCCTTATGAACTGTTAAGCAGGTGGCAATGGCATATAATAGTTTATGTTTTGTTATAGCTCTAATCAATGATTAATTTGAATGAATTTGGGACAGGAGGCAAGACCCATTTATTTTGTTTAGTATTTGATTAACTGTCTTTACTTGGTTCATATTTTGTTTTTTTAATTTTCCATAATCAGAGCACTTACCTGTCAGGACAACAGGCGGATATAGAAACTAGAAAATTAAATTAACAAACAACTCACTTGGGCTTATCTGTACATTTCTGGGATATCTGGCCTCAGAAAGTACTCCCTTCTCCAGCACAAAGAACCTGGGAAGATGAAGCAGTCCAGAAGAGGCATGTGTACATTGTTTCTCAGAGCTACTGTTACATGCTACCTACAAAATCTGCTTTAATCTATCCAAAGTTTGGGGATTTTCTTTAAAATAACAAGTGGCCAAGTAACTTCAGAATAGAATGAAAAAATAATAAAAAAAAAAGAAGACATGATTCTTACATAGTCCAGTCCTTTGACTTGTAGTTTTTCTTCAAAATAGGGTTTTCCAACCTCACCAAGTCAGGGGCTTTTTATTATAAAGGAAGGAAGAGGTAGAGTTTTGTTTCTCAAAGGCCTTCATTCTAGTGGAAGGGGAAGAGTTACTCTCCTTTCAATACAAATTCTGAGATGGAAATGTATACATTGGCCAGGAACTTAGAAAACTGAAAAATCTATGTCAAGAACTTCTTAAAATTTATTGAATTTGCATAGCCTCAGTGAAATATTTTCAATTTGATGAATGATAAGGAAGCTCACTCAGAATTGGTTTTGGTACATTCTACTGGAATTGATGCTGTTTGTATCAGATGGATATTCTCTTTATTCCAAGTTTTTGAAGTACAGGATAAAATTTTAGTACTAGGTAAACTAGATATAAGTCACTATAATTGTTGACTAAGTAGACTATACTGAAGAAGACTTTATTTTCTCCATCCATATGCTCCTACAGTTATTTGCATTCATATTACGGTAACATTTATGGAGATTGGGACTCCATTGTGTTACAGAGTGTAAGTGTACATATTTAGAAACATCATTTTATAAGACAAGAAGAAACCATTTATAGTAGCATTAATAGAGTAAAAGTGGAAGTTCTTTTGTTTCTGAAGTGGCCACCTCAGCAGAAGAGTTCCAGAAAGAACAGATATGAACATGTATATAATCCTTCTGGAATCTGACCAAACCAAAGTATAAATCATCATCTAGTTGGTTACTGAACTCATCTGTTACCCTTCTGCTTCCATAGCACAGTGCCTGATGTTGGAATGCACTTCATTCTGATTCAGTTCCTTTCCATCTATCATCTTTGCTCAGGTTTTCTTGTAAGGACACTCACTACATTTTAGTCATGCTATCTCTGGAAAAGCAGCTGTCTGCAAAATGATTGGGTATACTGTTGTGAATCACACAGCAAAGTCATCCTAGGTTACATTTTGGTTTGCTAAGCTTTTACAAGAAATCTTGTAAACAGTTTCCACAGTGGTTTTTTTCCTGGGTGACATCTATGTTCTGTAGTCCCTATATAAAGAGATCCTTGAGGCTCTAGAATGTCTATGTTGCTAAAAGAATACATTAGTTCTGATACAATTTCATTGAAAACATCTCAGAGAAAACTTAACATTCAGTAGAAAGCCGTTGCCTGTGTCAATGGCTTTTGTTAAGTGTAACTTTGAACATTTTGGTTTTCTAATGATTATGGCTAGCATCACAAGGCACCTGTGGTAGACAGTGTGCTTGTGATAATACAACAGAATGAAGTGATAACAGAGATTCCAGATCAATGTTGTTCATGTTGCTGCCAGTAGCTGTTTGTGACAGATGGCTATTTCTGAATATCTGTATTATGATTCCGAGGGGTTTTTTTGTTGTTTGGGATTTTTCCTGAACTTTTTTGCACTAGCTGTATGAATAAATTTAATCTGTGTTTCTAGTCAAACAGCTTGCCAGAGGAATGTGGAGAATCTGCTCAGACAACCTCATCTGCAGATTGACTGGGCAGAACTAGAGCCCTTTAAAGCTAGTCTGGAACTGCTGCTGCAACATCCAAAACTGAAGACAACACTTTCAATGGAGGGATGATGAAAAAGGGCTGACCAAGGCTTTTTCTGTACTGTCTTTGGTACATAGGCTCATACTCAGGCTCGATTCTGGAAAGAAAGATGGTTCCAGCAAGCTCTACCAACAGAGTTATGGGTTGCGCATGAGTCTTTCCTATGACCCATCTGCAATGCTGCCTGCCTAAGTCCCCTCTTGGGCAGCCTGTTCCTTTGCTTCACACTTGGTCCAGGTTCAGAGGTAAGTGTGCAGTGCAGGTGGTCAGTGGATTGGGCTTTAACACACAGCAGTATGAGCAGTCAGCTTCAAGCTAGTGTCATAGAACAGATGCAGCCTTGAAGGCTGTGCAGGGCATATGAGGGAAGTATTATTTAATGAACTGCATCGGTCAAATACTGTATTAATATTGGATTTTAAAACTAGCCAATGAGGCAGAGGGATGAGTTAATAAAAACTATTGAATGTTTCTGACTGAGGAATCTGAAGGCTATGTGATAAACAAGCAAGACAGACACGAAATTACAGCCATGCTGGAAGGATACTTCTTTATTTCATCTTCCAGTTTCCAGGTCCTCTTCATTTCTACCAGTGTAAGATGCCAAGATGTTTATGTTTATCCATTTTAAATTTAATGCTTATCTAGTTGAAATTCTTTTTTTTCTCTCTTTCAAGCAAATTCGATGAAATCATATTTCAGAGTGAATTCCAAGTCAAAAGTAATTAATAAGAATAATTCTTCAGGTGTTGAGGGAAGATAAAGACAGTAGATCAAAGACAAATGCACCAATAAAGTCACACATAATGTGATGCTACTGTAGTTTTCAAGCAAAGGTGAAGCCTACAGAATACAATATTGATTTATATGGTACGATGTCAAGCTGCAGGTGAAACAAATGAAATATTATTAGCATAAACATAGGACATAGAGGATACACTAACTCCCAGTTTTTTAATGATAGGATTTCTGCACTTGGACATTGAGCAAATGATAGTCCAAAACAGATTTATTGAACAGATTTATATGAAATAAATTTAGTCAGAATTATTCTTTTACCAGTAGAATAAATTATCCCATTAGCAAATGCTGACTCACATCCATTATGTACAAATTGTTATATCATCAATGCACTCTGCACCAAGCATTAATCTACATCGTCTTGTTAATAAAAATTCTTCTCCATGGGTATGACACTACAGATCAGAAGGAAAATCAGTCAGTAGTGATGATTTACAAAACAGATCTAGTGGGGTACAGCAGTTTAGCAATGCACATCTTGTTCCTTGGCACGTAAAATCACCTGCCTGCAACACTTGAGCTGCAAACATTTCAATTTGCCGAGAGTGATGAAAAAATTTCAGTAACGTATACAACACTTGCTTACTGCTTTACAGTAATACGCAGCACCCTCATGTTTAATTTCATGGCGATTAATATGGCATAACAGTGAAGAAGTGAGATGACATAACTGAAGCACAAATAGCTGGAACTAATTCCTGCCTGTGTTCTGGCAGGTTGTGGAATATTTTCCAACCTCACAAATAACCTCATTAATGCATTTAAAAATAGGGTGACCCAAGTCCCAGTTAATGTACAACTGAGAAAATGTCAGAGTTAGCTTAATTATATATTTTCTATTTCAAACTTCTACAGTTTTAGGATATTAAGTAAAATTATTGACCTTTTAGTAAAACTTGCATAGCTACATTTTCCACTAAGCAAAACAAATTTTAAGTACTGGCGCGTTTTAGTTCAGCCACTAATTCAATAACACTCTTAGGAAGGGTTCCATTGCCCTCCAGTGAAAGGGAAAACCTGTCAACTTTTCCCAATGGATTGCCAAGTCTTTTTTTCTTTCTTTCTTTCTTTCTTTCTTTCTTTCTTTCTNTTCCTTCCCTCCTTCCTTCCTTCCTTCCTTCCTTCCTTCCTTCCTTCCTTCCTTCCTTCCTTCCTTCCTTCTTGTCTTCTGTAATTCCAGAACTACCCATAAATACTTTCTGACTTCAGGGAGTTTCCAACATATAGGAGAAAGCCCTTCAAATAATAATTAGATGTGCCTTCACAATGATGATGCAATGAAGCCTGTTTGGGATGGTTATATTTATCTTATACTGGTTTCAATTCATAATGTGGCAACAGTTTGCTACACAACACAATATTTGTTTTACTACTGTTCTCTCTTGTGGTGAGTGTGTGTGATGGTTGGTGGCTTCCTACAAGACAATAATCTGAAAGAATCTCACTCTGCCACATACAAATATTTTTTAGATATCAGAGAATAATGATTCCTTTTGTCCCTGTCTCTTCTGGGCTTTCTTACACTATCACTGATTACAGAAGACTGTATGTTTTTACCAGCTTTGTATTCTTTGCAAATTTTCTAGATTAAATTCATGTTGGTTCTTCTATTCTGTGATCTGAGTTTGTTATTCTGGGACAATGATTTGTAGTTTCAAAATGTGTGGTAGTAAGCAATGTATTTTCATATCTTGCAGATTTCGGGTTAAAGCTGGAATGTTTCCCCTTTAATTTCTGGCAGGTTTAGATAAAGTTCTTTCTTTTCACCTAATCATTATAAAGTTATTAATTCTAGGGTATTCCTTGAACTCCTGTGTCTCGTTTCAGGGACTACTTAAAAATTAATCTTTCAATTTCTAGAATGTTGGATTACGTTTTACAGCTAGTTGCCATTTACTATTTTAGAGTTGATGGCTGCTATTAACTCCAGTTTCTCTGTATCATCCTCAGCTTCCTTTTCTTAGAATGTTTTTGTGCAGCTAGAGCATTTATTTATGGTTCAGGTGTTTTTCTTCTGACCTTGAACTGTCAATAAACACTTTTCTTGTTAAAGTATGGAAACATTGCTTCAGGCTTCTCTTCCAATATTTTTTGTTTTTTATTTCTGCTTTAGAGGATGACATATATGACCATATGTTGCTACTTAATTGCTATTTTTACTTTTATATTTGCTTCCTTTTTGCTTGTTAGCCGTAGCTAGTGATTTAAGATGATGTACAAGTACTCATAAAGAAAACCAGCCAGCCATTCACTTCCCCACATTCATCATGCCCTTCTCAATACATGCAAGCATATCCAGTGTAATGACAAATAAACTCTTTGTTTGAAATGGGGACAGGGCTCAGTTATGTTAGTTTTTCTGCTCCATTACTCAACTGGGAAAAGGAAAATACAGGTATTTATTTATTTCCTGAGTTGTTCTTTGCTTGCACCTTTGCTTCCACAAGATGGAACTGAATCCATTTCCATGTTGTAGAGCCCACTTTACAACGATAACCCTGGGCTGTCTGGAAGCAATTTGTTAGCCTGTAAAGTTCATATTTCAGTTGTCAACAGTAGTGGCATTTGATTTGTTAAGTACTCTGAGGAAAAAAAGGGGAGGGGAGAAGCAAAAGGGATTTTTCAAGAGAAAGTGGAGATGATGCAAAATGATCATGGAGAAAACAGTCCTTTCTTGCTCTTGCACTTTTCCAGGCTATATTTAACATATTATGTAGTAATCCTTACTTGTAGAAGTTTAGAGACAACCTGCCTTATGGGATCATAAAGTTCAGGAGTTTATGGTGATTGACTGAATGAAATAGGGATGCTAATTCATGATGTGCAGTGTGGCATATCTCTAGAAGAGGAGGCCGAGGGGCGGGATGCAATACAGTGGCTGGGCAATAAGCCAACACATGGCATCATTGTAATTGCAGATGAAATAATAATTATTTGTGATAGCTTGCTAATCAGTGAAAGCATGGAAAAGGCTGCTGACAAGTGCCATCAAGGTAATTAAGGTGAAGCATTGAATTTGCATAAATTTACACTTTGATCATTGTTCACAAGATACCCTCTCTCGAAATAGACTTGGCTGGTTTCAAGATGAGCACTAAATCAAAGCAAAGGAGTGCAATAACTGCACAGCATCAATAATGGTTACAAAATACAGATGCACCTTAAATAGGCAATTATCTAAAGAATTTATTGTCCTTAATCAGAGGATGATACTCAAGTTACTTTTTTAAGTTACCAAAAAGTCATAGTTAACATATGTCTTTCCAGTCGTAGCTCTTTAATGAACACAGGAAAATCCTTAAGACAAGATCTTTGGAAAATACAACATATGATTATGTACCTTGCCCAAGAAAACCAACCTGTTAAATAAGGACTGCTGAAACTAAAGCTGTCATTCCCCATATTATTTTGACATATATGTGCAAGCTGTCTCGGAAGTATGTATTTAATCCATGTTTTTTAGGAGTTGTAAATATGATACTCATGATTTCAAGCTCTAAGTCACCACCTTTGGCAGAAGGCTAAGCTGTAGTCCTTCAGGTCTCTATGCTGGTTTCCTGAATATCAGCTGCCGGGATAATACTGGTGTGGTAATACTGGCCCTGAAGCCATAACTCTGTAGTCTGCCTTAGCTCCAGTGCTGTGATTCTTTTCCCTCTGGGAAATAGCAATAAGGCCCCTTGACTGCGCAGTATCCTAAAAAAAATAACAGTTTGTGTAAAACAAAGGACTTTGGACTTTCAAAACAGACATGCAAACAACAAAAATCTTGACTGTACATATCTATTCACTCTTCCCTAAGGTTTACTGCTTCCTGGAAAAATCCAACTGAGAATTCTGGAGTCCCTCTCTCTGTCAACCTTTCTCTCCAGATAGTTTCTGACAACTCATTCCCAACTCTCCTACTTACTATGATTTTTTAAAGCTCTTTTCCAGATTTAGTGGGATCATCTTCCGAGAAATAATGATAAGATTTAAACTAATGATATGGTCAATCATCATTTCTGAGTATTCTTATTAATGTTATATTTTTGTTTGCTCTGATTTTCACTAACATCATCCTAAAGGTAACTCCTTTGTTTCCCTTGCTGAACATGTAATATTCATGGTCTTAAGTATTTCAGTATCAATATATCTTAATGTATAAATTCCATATATGTCATGTGGTTAACTGCATATACACATGACATAATAATTTAGCTGCTAAATAATTTTAGCCACCCATTCTTGGAAATTCTTCTCTTGCCACCTTGTGTTCTCACCTCATAGTCCATCTGCAGCAATGTTGTATAAAAATAAGATTCGAGGATACTATAAATGTAATCTGCTGTAAGGTTTTTTACATGTTATTTATTTACTGCCTTTTATTTTATTCCTCTCTTGTGTATGGTTATTCACTAGGGAAGCTGTAAATCATACTGTCATATTTAAGCTTTTTTTTATTTTAGCCATGAACATTCTGTTGCCTAAATACAAAATTTCAGTAGAAAGAAGAAAATGTATTTTTCTAGTGCAGTATATGCCTGGTGTGTTTTTATATTCTACTTATTTAGAAAGATGATCTCTTAAAGCTGTCGCTCTGACAGAGACATGCAACATGTAGAGTTTGCTTTTATAATACAGCAATAAACACATATACTGAGGTACCAGAGATTTTCTACTAAGACAGATCTCTCAGCATGATGCATTTGTATGCCATGCAGTCTTTATAAACCAATGTAGTTATTTGACTAAGAGCAAGTCTCATTGCTGTATATACAAGCATTTCATGCGCAATTCTCCTGGTGATACAGATACTACATATGACTTAAAAGTGTTGTCTGTTCTGTCATAATTTTTCTCATATTTATTAATAAATCAATCAAGCTACTTTACAGAATACTAGAGAGTTAGGACAGGAGATACATAACAAATGCTGAAGCTGCTTTCCTTATTATAAATCTGATGTTCTTGTCACATAAATGTAACTCATAAGGAATTTCTCAGATGAAACTAAAAGTTTCAGCTAAAAGAACTAAAAATAACCCCCTTGGAAGTTCTGGTTTGAAAGCCTGGCCCCAGTAAATCAGTAGCAAATGCACACAGCATGGCCAGGATTTCATCCATGGTATACTGAAGTTTTTCTTTAAAATTCATTTGGCTTTTTGAACTCAGGTTATCTTGGTCTTTCTTTGCTACTGGAATGAGATGTGACAAGGAAAAAAGAGAAGATATCATAAAATATACATAAGAAAAGTGTGCATATTATTCATAGGGATTTTTTAATGAGGGATTAGTTGCATAGGAGCTTTAGGGATTAATTAACCAATACCTAATTAAAGCAGGTTTCTAAAATGGATTCTCTGTAAATCTGAAAGCCACGCTGAAGGAGAAAACGTGGATTTTTGTAGCTAACCAATAACATAAAAAAAAACGGGGAGAAAAAAAACAGGAAAAGAGACTAGAAAATTGGGAGAAGGGGTTGTTGGTGTCTATGTTCCTTTTGTCTGTAATGGACTAAAGTTCTAATTTGGCTAGCCTATTTATTAACCTGTATTCAGGAACTGTACTTTGAAAAGTCATCTGTTTTAGCAATAAAGCTTCATGTAGTACAGGCAGAATAAAGAGCCAGGATGTCTTGCTGTGTTCCTACTTACTGCTCTCTAGAGTGGATATGTGTCACTGAGTAGGGGGGAAAAGACGCATAGGAGGAAACACTGGTATGGAAGTCTACTCTCATCAACTGCCTGAGATTATATTATCAATGTTTAGCTGTATTATCCACATTCTTGTATCATTTTCTCTGCCCTGATATTTGTACTGTATCTTCATTGTATATACACTTTGTTCTGGTGGCTTTCTTGGAGTAGTCTTGAACACAGTCACTTCTAATTTCACTGTATTGAAAAAAAGATGTTTTCCTGGAAGACTAACCTGAAAAAAAAAAATCTCTAAAATCATGTCCACTTGTATTTTGATTATTTTACTTTTATTTTTACAGAAAGTGTGTAAATGAGAGCCAATATTTTGGGGGAGAGAACCTGGCATGTTCTAAAGCTTATTTTTCATTTGAAAAGCAGCTTCAACAGAAATGTTAAGTTCAGATTATAATGTGGGTCCCTTTTTTTTTTTCCTCCTTCCACAATTTCAATGCTAAAATGAGACTTAATGAACTTCTATTTGAAGCTCCTATATAATATCAACCATAAAATTTCACCTTGCAATACCTTAATTGAATCCAATAATTTTTGAATGAATAGGTACAGATTTTACAAAGATAGTCTTAACTCAAAAACTTTTATGAAGGTGCCTCCATTACTTCCACAGGGAAGTTTTTCAAAAAGTTAATCACTGTTAAAATACGTCTTTCTTCTCTTTTGAATTTATCTACCTTCAATTTTAGTTTTTGAATTTTTTAATGCTTTTGGAAATTCATGGTCAGATGGTTCTGCAGCATGGCCAAACACTAAATCTTTGTCAAGGTCATTACTTCTTTCCAGGATGCTGTTTCCATTCAATAATCTTTTGCCCCTCCATATTTATGTCTTTTCACCCACCTGGATGCGTTCCTGTGTGATGTACTCTAGGTGACCCTGCTCTGGCAGGGGGGTTGGACTAGGTGGTCTTTCGAGGTCCCTTCCAACCCCTAGAATTCTGGGATTCTGTGATTCTGTGATTCTGTGATCTGACTCTAGGAAAAAAGGTAGATGACAGAACCAATTACTCCTCTTCAGCTGTGACCCTTTTAAAAATGGTTTGGCTCAGTTTGAAAATGACCCCTGTTATTATCTATCACTTCACCAGTCCTTGGTTGTCTATAAACCTTGACGGAGAATTGCTTATATTTTCTTCATATTTCTGATGGACACATTGAGTCGCATTCGATCGAGGATTAATTCTTGAGGTTATATATTCCTCCTGTGCTTTGCTGCTAGTGATTATGTTTTGATATCCATTAGTTACCACTTTGCCATCTATTGACTAGATACTACATTGATTTTGAATAGTGCTAATTCCTTTAATCAGGATGTTGTGTGGTAAAACTCAATTTAGCTGACCACATCAATTTTCCACCAAAATTTAAAGCTCAACAAAACCCAATTCTCATCAGAATTGACTAAACCAAAAAGATATATAACTTAAGGAAAAATCTGTGGCTTACAACAGTATTTCTCTGGTTGTGTAGAAAACTCCTAGGCTTAAGTGTACTGCTTGCACTGAAATAGTAACAAATCTCAACAAAAACTACCATAATCATGCCACTGCCTAATGTAATGTGTTGTGTTTTAGACACAGCCAGAAACAAAGAACCACATGGCCACTGACTCACTGCTTTCCCCCAGTGGGATAGGGTAGAAAAAATATATTGAAAAATTCATGAGTGGCACAAGGATAGGGAGGGGTCACTCACCAGTTATGGTCATGGGCAAAACTCGCTCAACTTGGGGAAAAAATCTATTCAATTTGTCACCAACCCAATCAGAGCAGTACAGTAAGAAACAAAACCAGATCGTAAAAACACCTTCCCCCACCTCTCCCTTCTTCCCAGGCCCAAATTACTTTGTTCCCAATTTCTCTACCTCCTCTCCCCCTATGGCACAGTGGGATGGGGAATGGGGATTGTTGTCAGTTCACCACATGCTGTTTTCCACTTCTCGTTCCTCCTCAGGGGGAGAACTCCTTACACTCTTCCCCTGTTCCAGCATGGGGTCCTTCCCACAGGTAACAATCCTTCATGAACTCCTCCAACCTGAATCTCTCCCACCAAGTGCAGTCCTTCAGGAACAGACTGCTCCAGTGCAGGCTTCCCAGAGTCATGGCCGCCTTCAGGCAGTCACCTGCCCTGGAGTGGGGTCCTCCATGGGCTGCAGGTCCACATCTACTCCACTGTGGTCCTTCATGGTCTGCTCCACCATGATCCTCATGGGCTGCAGGGGGACAGCTGCCACCTTACCACAGGCTGCAAGGAAACCTCTGTCCCAGCACCTCCTCCCCCTTCTGCCTCACTGACCTTGGTATCTGCATAGGTGTTCCTGTCTTGTCCCCCTCCTCTCTCAGCTGCATGTCCCTTTAACAGTTTCCTTTTCCTCTTCTTAAGTATGTTAATTACAGAGGTGTTATCACCATTTTTAATGGGCTCGGCCTTGGCCAGAGGTGAGTCTAGATTTTGAAGTCAGGGGGAGCTTCCAGGAGCTTCTCATAGGAGCCACCCCTGTGGCCCCTCCCTGCTACCAAGGCTCTGCCACACAGTCCAAACACGTTATATCATTCTGGGATCACACACACTGCATTACTTTGCCTGAATAAATATGAAACGAACATGTTCAAGTGTGAGAATATGTTCCATATGATTAAAAATATAGAATGTACAATATAATCTGTAGTTCAAAAATAATGCCATGTTGTGTTCTGTATATCTCCTGTTGTTAAGTTCCTCAAATTGAAATGATGTGGCTGTCGCTCCAGGGACCCTGGTGACATTTTGTTACTGATACTTTAGAAAATTTGTGATTATAAATTTTCTTTCCTGCAGTGCCTTCTATTGGTGACACATGTGTTTCACAGGCATGACTATCTTTCTCCAGGCTTATATATGAAAGTTAAAGACATGGCACTTTTCATATAAATTCCCTTAAATAAGAGTGACTTCAAAACAGGTTTTGGTTGAAGTTTTTGTTTATTTAGTTATGTATTATTTCTCCCATTTGGAATTCAGACATAGAAGCAGTATTAAGTTTTTCTCCATAGCTCAGATAGTTCATATTTAGCACATACCAATAATAATCATAATTTTTACCTATCTGACTCAAATATGTCTCTTTCACAGTGAATGAAATGTCAGGATTATTGGTACACTCCAACCATAAATTAAACATGTGATCCTGTTTCCCATACCTTAAAGGTGAACTTTACAATTATACTGAGGTACATTTCAAAGGCAGTGTCAATACTTTCTTTGACAGGATTCCTTAGATCTATATATACATGTCAATGTTATCAGTAAGTCAGATTAAAATCAGTAAAACTAGTTGAAAATTTCCAGAAAAGTTGTTTTTCAGTGGTATACAGTAACTGAAAGGAACTGAAAATGTTCAGGAGTATTGCATTACTTTTAATTCAAGATTTATTTTCTTTAAATCTTATCAATAAGGATAAAATGTGTTGTTTGCTGTTTTAAATATTTATTATATACTATATAATTAAAGAAAAAAATCAAAGCAAAGCCAGAATTGTCATTTCAGGTTCACTGGAAGAATTACAATTATAATGGTCAGCATACAACAGAATGAGGTTAAAAGCAGCATTTCCACAAAACTTGTTTGCTCAGAGAGGTGGTGGATTCCCCATCCTTGGAGACATTCAAGGCCAGGTTAGATGAGGCCCTGAGCAACCCGGTCTAGTGGAGGAGGAGTTGGGCTAGATGACCTTTAAGGTCCCTTCCAACTCAAGATACTCTGTGAGTTTGTGAAAACTAGAGAAACTATCCTCTCTTGGTTCTCTGAACGCTTGCTAGGGTTATATATGCATTTTATGACAGTGATTATTAATCTCAACATTTAGAGGAGCTCAGTTGTCACAATTTACTAGAGATGCTTGGGGGAGTTCTCAACATGAAAGTTAACCTTCAAGGAATGTTAAATTTTAAACTCCAAGACTTTTGCAAGTCTTCTAGGAAGGTAATATTCTTTCCCTCACCCACTCTGGTCAACTACAGTAATCACAATGTTAACTCTGGTTTTGGGTTTGATTTTCTGGGACCAAACAGGTCTAATTGGTCTTCAGACTCTTTGATGAACCACATCATAGACAAAAAATGGTCTTACCTACAAACTATGGTGGGCATTTGACACTCCCACAGCTTAGTGAAGATCTCCTCTGAAGACACCTCCTTCTTTGCAGTGCTTGTGAGATGAACCTCAAGTTAAGGTGTATAATATGTAACACACTTCAGTGTTAGGAGTTGCTTGGGACAAATGGAGAGAGAAGACAAAACCTGGGCAACTGTATGGAAAGATATGTAGTTAAATAGACTAAGAAAATGCTAGCTTTATATTGTCTTTAATAAAGAGTTCAGAGAAAACCAGTGATTTGTTATATGTGTATCTGAAAAACAGCAAGGGGTTAAATGGGTAACTGTGGTAATGCTGCAATCAACAGGAAGCAGGCCCTTTTCCTAGAATAGTATTTCAAGCAACTGTGAAGCTAATTTTAATTTTAATATTGATGCCAGTTAAACATATCTAAAAATAACTGTTATCACTAGAAAATTTGTAAATGACAAGGTCAAAAAAGCATTTTTGACATATGAAGCAAATACTTGCATTCACCTTCCATGGATTTCTGTAGACTTCTGTCATTTCCAGTCTTCAGGTAGTATGAGTTGGGGCCATGTGTTTTGTTTCCGTTCTAGAAGAAAACACCATCTCTAAGATGATCAGTGAACCAGTACAAAAACATTAATGGTCTATAATCTAACAAAGTACCTTTACATTCCCAACTTAAATAAGTACTTCGCAGAACATTGTTTCCTCTTTAAAGTGTCATTGGTATTGGTAATTTGAAGGAGCCTAAGGGAAGTGAGAGAAAGAAATAAAGTGCATCTGATGTGAAGGATAACAGACTAGTGTACAGAAAATACTCAGCAAAACAGAAAACAATGTCTCTGAATTATTTTTTTTTCCCTGGAAGAACATCTAGTATTCATGCTAATAGAAGATGTAGTTTTGATCTTAGTAAAAAAAAAAAAATAAAAGAGCCACCAAAACCAAACTTTACAAGGGTAACACTGTAAAGTCTTAAAGAGACAATATGAATCGGAAATGTTTATTGATATATAAACAGTCAATATATCTGAAAATATGGACTGAAATATGGAAATCGAAAATATGACTGAAATGCCAATGATGCAGAAGAGATAAAATAGACAAATTTAAAGTGTGATGAGATGTCATATTTCTAGTTCATATGGGAGGAAAACTACAAATAGATAAAGATTTTTGAAACATTATGAGGAGGACTTAAAGGCCTCAAATGTGCTCTGCACTTATCCACCAGCCAGGTGGAAGGAGTGGGTGGAACTAAAGTACACAGAACATTACTTTCCAAGTTGCTAATTTTAGTATAGATGTTTTGTAGCCATTGCACAAAAGACATCATTAAAAAGCAATTAATGTTAACACAGTGTTTTGTTTACAGTGATACGATTGCTACATACTGAACAATAATTGGATAATTATACCAGCTGTGATTATTGGTTGGTCAGATGGGAGGGTTTAAAAGCAAATTAGCTCATCAAATTATATTATTGAATTTTAATTCACTTTTGGATATTTTTCTTCTCTGTCTGAAACAAATAATCCTTGTTACTCAATTTACTGTGAGAAGGTAGGAGCTTTTATATCTTTTAAGCATTTGCAGGGGGAAAGGGGCTGATCTTCAGTCAGTGAAACTTATTTATGCTTCAGTTTACTCAGCCTAATATACGCAACTGCTAGTGAGAATAGCCAAGTTTGTTGTGATAAACAGTTCAGTGACTGAAGTAAAAACAAATCACTGACTCATACAGAATCACAGAATGGTTGAGTTTGGAAGGGACATCTGGAGGTTATCTCCAATCCTGCTGCTCAATCAGGATCACCTAGAACACATTGCCTACACCATCTTCACATGGCTTTTGAATATTTCCATGGAGGGAGACTCATACACCTACCTAGGCAACCTGTGTCAGTGTTTGGCCACACTCTCAGTAGAAGTGTTTCCTGATGTTCAGAGGGAACCTCCTGTGTTTAAATTTGTGCCTATTGCCTCTAGTCTTGTTACTGGAGATCACTGAAAATAGGCTGGGTGTGTTCTCCCTGCATCCTCACTTCAAATATTCATATACATTACTAAAATTCCCCCTCAGCCTTCTTTTCTTCAGGCTAAACAGTCCCAACTATCTCAGCTTTTCCTCATGTGAGAGGTACTTCAGTTCCTTAATCGCCCTTGTGGCCCATTTGCTGCCTTTGCAGCAAGGGCACATTGCTGACTCATATCCAACCTGGTGTCCACCAGGATCCCCAGGTCCTTTTCTGCAGAACTGCTTTTGAGATGGACAGCCCCCAGTATACATTGGTCCCTGGGATTCTTCCTCCCCATGTGCAGGATTTTGCACTTCTTGTTGAACTTCAAAA
The DNA here is from genome assembly GCA_013398125.1 of Aegotheles bennettii. Taxonomy (NCBI): domain Eukaryota; kingdom Metazoa; phylum Chordata; class Aves; order Caprimulgiformes; family Aegothelidae; genus Aegotheles; species Aegotheles bennettii. Next base: position 68,390 of record VZRW01003196.1, on the reverse strand, counting down.
GGTTCCTGACAGTCCCTTTCTTCAACAGTTGAGGTCCCTCTGGATGGCAGCATGACCCTCTGGCTTATCAGCCACTTCTCCCAATTCAGTGTCACTTGCAAACTTCCTGAGGGTACACTCTGTCCCTTCATCCAGATCATTAATGAATAAGTTGCACAGGACTGGACCCAATATTGATTCCTGGGGCACACCACTAGCCACTGGCATCCAATTAGACTGTGGACTACTGATCACCACACTCCAAGCTAAGACATTCAGCCAGTTTTCAATTTCTATTTCACTGTCTGCTCATCCAGCCCATACATTGACAGCTTCTCTATGAGAATCTTATAGGAGAGAGTGTCAAAGGCCCTGTTGTAGTCCAAGTAGATAACATCCACTGCTCTCACCTTTTCTTCTAGGCCTGTCACTTCCTCAAAGAAGTTAATCAAGTTGGACAAATATGATTTCCCCTTGGTGAAGCCATGATGAGTACTCCTGACTATTTGCTTGTCCTTAATGTGCCTGGAAATTGTTTCCAGGATTATCTGCTCCATCATCTTCATTAGGCTTAAAGTGAGGCTGACCAGTCTGTAGTTTCTTGGGTCCTCCTTCTTGCCCTTCTTGAAGGTAGCAATACCATTTGATTTTCTCCAGTCTTTGAGCACTTCTCCCAGTTGCCATAATGAAACAAATATTATGGAGAGTGGCCTTGCAATGACATCTGCCAGCTCAAGGGTACATCCCGTTAGGGCCAATGGACTTATTCATGTCCAGTTTGCTTACGTATTCCCTAACCCGATCCTCTTCCACCAAGGGTACATCTTCACTCTTTCAACACTTCTTTCTGGTCTCTGGGACCTGGGATTCCTGAAGGTTGGTCTTACCAGTAAAGACTGAGGCAAAGAAGGCATTCAGTATCTCAGCCTTTTCTATGTCCTCTGTAACAGGTCCGCTATCCCATTGAGCAATGGACACACATTTCCCCTAATTTTCCTTTTGTCCCTCATGTACTTATAGAAGTCCTTCTTACCCTGAATGTCCCTGTCCAGATTAAATTCCATTTGTATTTTAGCTTTCCTAACTTCATCTTAGGTGCTTGGACAATGTTTCTGCATTCTTCTCAACTTATTTGTCCTTGCTTCTACCCTTGGTATGCTTCCTTTTTGTGTTTGAGTTTGTCTAGGAGCAATCAATTCACACAGGCCTCCTGACATTTTCACCTAACTTCCTAATTTTTGGGATGGAGCTCTCCTGATCTTGGAGGAGATGATACTTGAATATTAAGCAGCTTTCTTGGGCCCCTCTTCCCTCTAGGACCTTATCCTGTGGGACTCTTTCAAGCAGATCTTTGAAGAGGCCAAATTCTTCTTTCCTGAAGTCTGGGGTTGTGAGCTTCCTTTTCACCCTCCTCCCTGCCCTCAGAATCCTGAACTTCACCATCTCGTGACCACTGAAGCCAATGCTGCTTTTGCCCTTCACATCCTCAGTAAGCTCATCACTGTTGGTGAGTATGAAGTCTAGCTGAACACCTCTTCTCATTGGCTCTTCTATCACTTGGAGAAGGAAGTTCTCACCAATTCAGGAAGCTTTTAGATAGCTTATGCCCTGCCATGTTGTCTTTTCAGCAGATATCAGGGTAGTTGAAGTCCCTCACAAGGACTAGAGCCTGAGAATGTGAGGTTGTTCCTATCTGTTCAATATAGCTATGAGAATGGTCCATATGATCTAGAGATGTTCTATATGATGTAAAGAATTTCCCTAGCTTCAATACTCTCCATCCCTTTTAGTTCCTTCTGTTATGTTCCCATGCATTAAAACTCGTGACTGCTTTAAAGTTCATCCCTGTAAAGACCCAGAAAAGGGGAGGACTGTGATTTTGCATATAGGAAAAAGCATACAAATAGTGTTATAAATAAGCCCAAAAGAATTTTGAACAATTCTGGTAATACATTCATGTGTGTATAGCTACAAATAAAATGCAGTTATACTTCTTGTAAAAAGAAAAATTCCTGAAAGAAAAACTTTCTTGTTTAGTACATTTTCTGGATTGTGTGTCTTTTACTCTCTGTGAAGATGTCTCATTAATTTTCCCTTGTTATGGCTGTCTAGTAGAATTATCTGCTTTCCAACATTGTTTACAGACCTCAGAGTAGGTCATTCCCCCCATTGTTCCAAACTCCATGGAGAACACAAATGGATCTTCCAAACCAGGAGTCTAGCTGATGAAAATATATATTATTTTAAGACCACTAAATGGCCAAGAATACTACTGATTCTCCTCAACTTCTAATTTATGTGTTATTTCAGTACTGTAAAAATATAACATCTTCAAGAGAATTGTCATACCAAAATAGGAAACTGTTCATACTTAGATCTGGTTTGTGTCTTTATCATGACTTTCTGAAATTAAAGGTTGTGAAATAGTACAATTAGATAATGAACTAGAAAAAAACATGTTTATTGTCATTATTACTAGAACAATATATTTAAGACATAAAACAAAACTGAAAATTTAGGTAGAATAAATATTTATCTATATTATAGCTAGCAATAACAAATGCACACATTTGTGGTTTTATATACAATACTAATTAATTAATATTTCATAAGTTTATTGGACTGTTAACCTGGAATATCTTCTTAGTACCACAAATATGTCCAGTAGTGATGAGACAATTAAGACAACTCATGTTTCGGAAATTAGATCTTACCTATGTGGTTCTAGCTACTCCATAAATCATGCATTAATATTTTCTGTACCTAATAAATGGCTTAGAATGAGTGATACCAGAGCAACTTTTAGTTTTCCAACAGGAAAGAAACCAAACCAACCAAAAACAACAACAACAACAACAACAACACAAAACAAAATACAAAAACACATTAAAATCAACACAGGGTTTTATTTACACAAAGTGTCACACTTTGGAATAACTTTCTATATTCTCATGTAACAATCACTTCTTTAAAACACAGCATTTAGATGAGGTTTTGGCTATTTTCTGTCTCCGCAAAATGGCCTTTTGAATAAAAAAAATGTAAGCAGTGTCAAAATGTATTAAAAAGCCATGTCTTCCCCTATGTGGAATATTTTCAAAACAACTTGGTGTTACATAAATACTCTAGGAAGAGTTGGTATTCAGAGAAAGACAAAATTCTCTTAGATATTACTCAAATTGTCTCTGAATGAGTGCCTTATCTGACTTATTACATCATAGATGTTCCCTGCAGAAAGCCAGCAAAATCCAGGTTTCATGAATCGTAAGCTTTGCACAACAGTTAGCTATGACTAGACTAGCAACCCCACCTGAAGAGTTGAGATGAGACAGTCTATGAGCTGATTAAACGTAAAAGAATGATAGTATTTGTTCAATGCAAGATACTCAGCCATAAACAGATCTGTCAATGCTACTGTGCAACCATCCCAAGTCTCAGCTCCAAACAGCACGTTACGTAGAACAAACCAGAGCTTCAAAAGACAGAGGAGGTCTTTCTTTCTTTCTTTGTTCTGAAACTTTCTCAAGAATAAATGTGAAATGAATAACAGTGATGATGGCTAACACTAGAAACACTTTCTGTGCAGTGTGCAGTGTGTGTGGAAAGAGATGGGAGAGATTACTCTGCTTTCTAATGTTACCTGCAACTGACAGGATGGAGAAGAAAATAACCTGCTCCCCAGATTCCTTCACCAACAGTCCTAAGGCCCTAAAGTCCCTTTTGATAACCCTCGGACTACGCTCTGCAAGATCATCACCACCCACATGGAAAACCAGTAATGGGTAGTAGTCTGTGGGGTGTATCAAGCTAAGAAGTCTCCTGGTAATGTCCTTAACCAGGACCCCAGAGAGGCAGGAGACCTCCTTAAGAGGAGGGTACATTCAGCATACTGAACACTGTTCCCCTTAGAAGGGAGTCACCCACAACTACAACCTGCCTTTTCTTCCTCATCGATGTGGTCCTGATATGGGGAGTAGGCCTTCCTGACCCTGGGAGCTCCTCTGATGTGGTAAAACTTTAACCCTCATAGTCCCTTAACTGTCTTTCCACATCCAGATTGGCTGTATGAGCTTCTGGGTTTCTGCTGGGGTTCTGGGCTGCTGCTCAGGTTGTTCTGACTCAGGGAACCCCCCTGTACAGCTAGGTCTAACATTCAGCCCCTGGGCTTACCTCAGTTGTTGAATAACCCCATGCACCAGTACAATGTTGTCATTGAAATAAATAGATTTCTGACACTGAACAGTGCCTTAAGAATTGTGGCTAACACATTGTCATTTAAATTTCATAAGACCCCTTAAAACCAGATAAATAATTTTGCATTTATTTTTCCAGATGCAAGCCTATATAAGTGTAAGTTACAACTAGCTTACAGAAGAATGGAAGACAAAGTGGCTGCTGTTCAGGTTGGTTGATTTCTGCCAGACAAAGAGAATAGGAGACCTCTGTCAAACCTCTGTTGGTTTAAAATCGAAGTATATTTGAGTAATACCACCATGAACACCCACAATACAAAATAGTGCCATTATTAAAATTGCCACCTAAAGGCAATTGTTAGTAATATAAAATAAAATAAAATTTGTATCTTCTTTTGGTTTCCAAATCTTTCAGGTAAAAGTTAAAAAAAATGATGATGGTACACTATAGAATTTCAGGCAGCTTGAGAGCTAGCATCTAGCAAGACATTTTGAAACACAGAACAGTAACAGGCGTTTATATTTAATCGATTCTATTGAGCCAAGAACAATATTTTAGAGAATACCTCCATTGTTCTGTGACAGAAGTGTTAACCGGGTGAATGGGATCGATCAGTGATTAGATGAAATGTAAATTGCTGTTAATGCTCTGCTACCAGCTGAGCAACTAAAAGAGAGAACTGTGGTGAAATGGGCATGGTTACCTATGTGAAAAACATTCTGGTCTTGCTGCTGCAGACTGTTAATGTATTCACACTGATTCGCCAGGCAGAAAATAATTGCTGAAAAAACGACAGTGGTACAGTTCCTTCATCACCTGGAAAATGGGGACTTTCCTGTTGTGAGGATTAGTGGGTGACTGTGAACTATTTCTGTAATTTGCCATTTCAAACTCTATAATGGAAGCATGGAAATCAGTAACTCCGATAACTAAAGGAAGGGAAGACTCAGAGGTCTCCTTTCATCATAGATTTCAAATAAAAATACCACATCAAGGGACATAACATAACAAAAAATCTCAGTGCAACTAACCACACAAACACATAACCTCATCAGGGTCTAACATGTCACTGGAGAGGTATCAGTCCCAGTCTCCATCTTCTTGGTATGTCCCGCTTTCTGGAGGTTATAGCCTCTCCAGTCTGCCAGTTGATCTGCTCCCTAAAATTCCAATCAAAATGAATAATGTGTCAGTGGCCCTATCTAAATCTTTAAACTAACCTGGCTTATTTTCCCTGAAGTAGACTAGGGAGTAATCAAATGAGTGTATCAGCTGACGAATATGAATAGTCTGGAGAATTGGGCGGGGAGAAACTTAATGAAATTCAACAAGGACAAGTGCAGAGTTTTGCATCTGGGGAAGAACAACCCCATGCACCAGTACAGGCTGGGGGCTGACCTGCTGGAGAGCAGTGTAGGAGAAAGGGACCTGGGGGTCCTGGTGGACAGGAGGATGACCATGAGCCAGCAATGTGCCCTTGTGGCCAAGAAGGCCAATGGCATCCTGGGGTGCATTAGAAAGGGGGTGGTTAGTAGGTCAAGAGAGGTTCTCCTCCCCCTCTATTCTGCCTTGGTGAGGCCACACCTGGAGTCCTGTGTCCAGTTCTGGGCCCCACAGTTTAAGAAGGACAGGGAACTGCTTGAGAGAGTCCAGCGCAGAGCCACAAAGATGATTAAGGGAGTGGAACATCTCCCTTATGAGGAAAGGCTGAGGGAGCTGGGTCTCTTTAGCTTGGAGAAAAGGAGACTGAGGGGTGACCTCATCCATGGTTACAAATATGTAAAGGGTGAGTGTCAGGACGATGGAGCCAAGCTTTTGTCAGTAATGACCAATGATAGGACAAGGGGCAATGGTTGCAAACTGGAGCATAGGAGGTTCCATGTGAATATAAGGAGAAACTTTTTCACTGTGAGAGTGCCAGAGCACTGGAACAGGCTGCCCAGAGAGGTTGTGGAGTCTCCTTGGCTGGAGACATTCAAACCCCGCCTGGATGCGTTCCTGTGTGATGGACTCTAGGTGACCCTGCTCTGGCAGGGGGGTTGGACTGGATGATCTTTCGAGGTCCCTTCCAACCCCTAGGATTCTGTGATTCTGTGATATCAATAATGCACTTATATATACATACACACCTTGTAGATGCATACAATAGGCAATAGATTAAACATTACAAACACACTCTGTTATTGTGGAATCTTGTGGGGTTCGGTATGTCCCTGGTTTTTCTCACTCCTTTCTCCAGGAGTAATTTAGTTACCACAGGTCACCACTGCACTAGATTAATAGCAAATCTGGATGTCTCTTATCTCATTAACTGAAATTCTTTTATCTAAAATGAAACTAGAATGCAATTAAACCGAAGGTACACAAGACACCTAAGGAAGTTCTGTGGGCTAAACCAGTTTATCAGAGTAAGATGTTGTTTTCACAGTGATTTATGCCTCAGAGGAAACACTGAGACCTACTTCGTGCTGTGCTCTCAGCCATTTAAGGAGACAAAAGAGCAAATCTGCCAGTGTAATACTCAGCTCTGTGACCAGCATGCATGGAGAGTTGTTGTATTAGACACAATTTCACAGCAGTTTCCAATTTCTGTTTTATGTAGCTGTTTAATGTTTTTTGTCTTATACCTGGCTTGTTATTAAACACAATCCAGAAGCTATATTTTAAAATAAAATACTTTAAAGGAAATGTTTAATATGATTCCCTTTTGTTGTATGAATGGAAAATTGTCAAACTGAAATATATACATACTCTAATGAAAATAAAGCCAGCTTCTTTGTCTGTGATAACACTTTATGAAGGAAGAGAGGAATGGAAGCCTAAGAATACATCTGTTGCTGTATTGACATACTTTGTCACTGTAGTAGCAGAATGACTCTTTTTATTTTTTTGCTAATAAGGATTTGATTATTCTCATTTGGATTGGGACTAGGTGGGAAGAGGCTGGGACAAAGAAAGTAGATCACCCGTGATGGACACGACTAGCAAACTGCTAAACAACAGGTGAGGAGAAGACTGAGGTACTTCTCTTGAGTGGATGGACCTCAAAGCAGGGACTAAGGGAATCAAGTCCCTCCCACTGTAAGAGAAGATCAGGTTCATGACCACCTGAGGATCCTGAAGATACATAAGTCTATGGGACCTGATGAGATGCATCCCAGATTCCTAAGGGAACTGGCTGATGTAGTTGCCAAGCCATCCTTCATGATATTCAAAAAGTCATGACAGTCAGGTGAAGTCTCTAATGACTGGGAAAAGCAAAACTTTGCATCCATTTTTAAAAAGGGTAGAAAGGAGGACCCTGGGAACTACCAACCTGTCAGCCTCACCTCTGTGCCTGGGAAGATCATGGAACAGATACTCCTAGAAGCTATGCTCAGGAACTTGGAGGAGAGAGAGGTGATCTGAGACAGACAGCATGGCTTCACCAAGGGCAAGTTCGGACTGACCAACCTAGTAGCTTACTCTGATGGAGTAACAACATCAGTGGATAAGGAAGGTCATCTATCTGGACTTCTGTAAGGCCTGTGACATGGTCTCCCACAATATCCTTTTCTCTAAATTGAAGAGAGATAGTTTTGATGGGTGAACTGTTCAGTGGGTGAGGAATTGGTTGGATGGTCACATCCAGAGAGTAGTCAATGGCTCAGTGTCTAGGTGAAGATCAGTAACCCATGGTATCCCTCAGGGGTCCGTACTGACACGGTACTGTTTAATATCTTCATCAATGACATAAACAGTCTGATTGAGTGCACCCCCAGGAATTTTGTGGACAACACCAAGCTGAGTGGTGCAGTTGGTATGCCTGAGGAAAGGGATGCCATCTAGAGGTACCTGGACAAACTTGAGAATTGGGCCTGTGTGAACCTCATGAGGTTCAACAAGGCCAAGTGCAAGGTCCTGCTCATGGGTTGGGACAATCCTCGGTATCAATACAGGCCGAGGGATGAAGAGATTGAGAGCAGTCCCACAGAGAAGACTTGGTACTGGTGGATGAAAATCTGGACATGAGCTGGCAATGTGCACTTGCAGCCCAGAAGGCCGACTGTATCCTGAGCTGCATCAAAAGAAGCATGATTAGCAGGTTGAATGAGGTGATTATGCCCCTCTTCTCTGCTCTGGTGAGATCCAACCTGGAGTACTGTGTCCAGATCTGGGGTCCTCAGAACAAGGATATGGGCTTGTTGCAGTGGGTCCAGAGGAGGGCCACAAAAATGTTCTGAGGGGTGCAACACCTCTCCTATGAGAAAAGGCTGAGAGAGTTGGAGTTGTTCAGCCTGGAGAAGAGAAGGCCCTTAGGAGACCTTATTGTGGCTTTTCAATACTTAAACAGGGCTTATAAGAAGGATGGGGACAAACTTTTTAGTAGTACCTGTAGCTATAGGACAAAGAGTAATGGTATTAAACTAAAAGAGGGTAGATCCAAACTAGATATAAGGAAGAAATTTTTTACAATGAGTGTGGTGAAACAGCAGATCAGGTTGCCTAGAGAACTGGTAGAGGAAATATTCAAGATCAGGTTGGACAGGTCTTTGAGCAACCTGATCTAGTTGAAGATGTCCCTGCTCATTACAGGGGTATGTGTATGTGTGTGTGTGTGTGAACTAGATAACTTTCAGAGGTCTCTTCAAACACAAACTATTCTGTTTCTATGACTAAGACTAGTCACCCAATTTTTTATTTAGAAAAAGTTTGTACACTAAATCAGAAAAGTAACTGTTGCTGGCTTTAAGTAATTTTGAGCATATATAATAACAACCAATATGATTTCTCTATTTTCCTTAAGAAATATTACCATAAAATCATCCATTACTTGAAAATCTTGAGTTAATTAGCTGACAACAAAGTTTTCTCCCATTTTTCCTGCTCTGCTTGCTTGACATCGAAAAGTTACATCAGTTTCTACTGTGAGTTTTGAAATGAGAAAGCAATGTTTCACATTATATCTGGCAACTTTCAGTGCTCCAGCCCAAATGACCATTCTTAACAGGATGAAGGACTGGCCTTTGGAACGAATTCAGTATGAGGTGTGAATAAAGTCCACTAGAGCTATTGCTATTTATTGCTCTTCTGTTTCATCCCACTAAGCATATTGAGATAACGTTAATTATTAATCTATGCTGGACATAAAACCTCTAATACCACTTACATCATAATAGTTTTATATCATGTAATATGTCATTGGAGTCTACATAATTATAATACCCACTTTGTAATGTGAATTGTTTTATTAGAAAGAGCATTAAAACAACACAGTACATGAAGAAATTGTTATTAGGTCTGTATTCACTGAAATACCACCTAGAAGGCAAACTATGAAGTTTTGGAAACTGATAGGTAGCGACAGTAACATGGGTGTTTGCCTATATTATAAACTGGCCAAACCACATGGCAAGATGAGAAGGCTTCAAATATGACTATCCTGACTCTCTTCACTAATAAAAGCATGATATCCATTCTCATTAATGACTGTCTTACTCTCTTAAATCATAACTTTTTCGTTCAATTTCTTCTCTGCAAGATTTTTTGTAAAAAAGTGTTTTCATGTTAATTTTAATAAAGCTGCATAAAATGAACCAAAATTGTTAAGTGAATTCTAGGATTTGGACTTAATTTGTGAATGAAGAAGGGTGATGAAATCTTGTAGTTGGACTACGTGATATAAATGATCATTTTTCAGGGATTCCCACATGGAAATAATTTTTCCATGATAAAAAATATACAAACCAAGACTAGATTAAATCTCTTCTTTTACATCAAGTTTGAATCCTACAATCCATTTACTATTTTCTAGGCTGTGTGGGCAGTTTTAGAAGACTGAATATCAAACTGTTTTCTCAAGAAAAGGGGTAGATTTTTTTTTTCTGTTTCAGTCCCTTACCTGCCTGATGCTGTTCAGTTGGCTTTAATGAAGATCTTTCATACTAACCAGAAATGGTTCCCATGTAGCTAGTCTAATTGTTTCTGTTATGTATAGTGCAAAGGTTTTATCTCTGATACCACAAAATAAATAAACAGATAAAAATAAATCTATAAATAAAAATAAATCTAACACTGTTGGAAGAGGGCAATATTATTTTTTTTTAGGAAATAGTTGATTGGTTGATTTATAATTCTAATCCCTCATTTCTTTTATTTGTTGGTATAACATTCCAAGCTCGCAGGCTAACCATTTGGTTGAAGGGACTTCATCTGGTTTTCTGGATTAAGACACAGCCCTTTATATATAAACTATTTTCATGACACTAAAACAAAAGTAGAGGGTCATTTAACTATTTAAGCAAATAATATCAGGAGGGAGAACTTTTTCATGTTTAGAAGATGATTTCTGGTCTTTATATATGACACGATCTTCAGATCTCTTGCTCAGCAGTTTGCAGTTGCTTGTAGATTATGTGACCAAGGACTAATCACTGTACACAAAGACTATAGGGGACTGAAGGAACAGTTGTGGGCAGAAGAACTTCCCTAATATGGTGAGGGCAAACTGGACACCAAAGTTGGTGACTCCTCAGAATTTCAGATACAGAGCAGGTCCTTGCTGTGGTGTGAAACCCAGAGGGGAGCCAACCAACTTCCCCCAGAAAGCCTTGCAGACAGAAGAGGGCTGATGACTAAAAGGGGATAGGGCTTATCATGGGATGCAGAGGGAAAAAGCATGACCTTGCAGTCCAATAAAACATGTTATGGCTGGTTGTGGTAGGTAAACATAAACCATCAACCAATACATGTCAGATCTCTGTAGATGCAGATGATTATACAAATTACACTGACAGTTTGTGCTATGCGATAACTAGCTGGGTCCCACACTTGGGCTGCAACAACCCCATGCAACGCTGCAGGCTTGAAAGCTTCCTGGCAGAAAAGGACCTGGGGATGCTGGTGGACAGCTGGCTGAACATGAGCCAATAGTGTGCCCAAGTATCCAAGAGAGCCAAACAGCGTCCTGGCCTGTATCAGAAATAGTGTGGCCAGCAGGACTAGGGAGGCAATACTCCCCCTATACTTGTCACTGGCGAGACTGCACCTGGAATACTGAATTCAGTTCTGGGCCACTCACTCCAAGAAGGACATTGAGGTACTGGAGTGGGTTCAAAGAAGGGCAACTAAGCTGGTGAAGGGCCTGGAGCACTGGTCTTATGAGGAATGGCTGAGGGAGCTGGGGTTGTTTAGTCTGAAGAAGAGGAGGCTCAAGGGAGACCTTATCACTCCCTATTACCACCTGAAAGGAGGCTGGAGCAAGGGGATGGCCGGTCTCTTCTCCCAAGCTACAAGCGATAGGGCAAGAGGGAATGGCCTCAAGTTGTGACAGGGGAAGTTCAGGCTGGATATTAGGAAAATTTCTTCACTGAAAGGGTGGTCTAACATTGGAACAGGCTGCCCAGGGAAGTAGTGGAGTCATCACCCCTGGAAGCGTTCAAAAAATTTGTAGATGTGTTCCTTGGGGACATGGTTTAGTGGTGGACTTGGCAGTCCTGGGTTGATGGTTGGACTCGAAGATCTTGAAGGTCTTTTCCAACATAAAACATTCTATGATTCTATGATTTAGCTCTACCAGATCCAGCAGTCAGATGCAAGGATTACTGAGGATACAAAGTTACAGTTTGCTGTATCTTCTGTCGAGCTGGCTCTGAAAACAGCTGTGGGAGAAACAACCACTTATGTCTGTCTTTTGCGGGGCAAAGAACAATAAATATCTGATTGCTTAAGTGTTTTTATGTTGTGTCTAGTGTGTGAATGTGTGCAGTTATACCTTCAGATGAATATTGTGAGCTTGGTGCTACAAAGCACAGATCAAATGTTGTACTAGAAGGCCCTCAATGACTGGTGCTTAACATGCCCAGGTTTCATTTCTCTCTCTTGCCCTCATAATAATAGAGGTCTCTGAAGCAAATACACCCAAATGATGAATGGGTTGGTTAGTACTCCTGGCAGCACATTTCCATATACCTCCCTTCCCAATGGAAAGAAAAATGTTTATAATTTAGATGCATTAGATAGTTCTCATGGGTTTTGTAACACAGTCTGTATAAATATACACAAAAATGTATAAATAAATGTTCCTGACACACAAAATCTTTCTGAATTGTTATTTTTAAATTAATTAAAAATATTCTGTATGCTGAGTTACTTTGTACACATTTCCAAAACCATAGATACAGAACTGAAATTGCTATTTTTGGCTTTGGCAATGTAAAATAAAAAGCTTGTTTTGCTTATAAAATAAATGGTACTCCCACTCCTAAATTCAGGGCACAGAGATTATAGAGATGGAGGAGCTGAGCTTGGAAATCTAGATACAGTTTCTTGCTCTTTGCACAGGTACACCGTGACTTTTATACATTGACACAGTAGTACAGGATTGTTACTATGCATTTTCTGAAAGGCACTCATCTCTATTTTTGTTTACAGAAGAACAAAGTAAGAAGTAAATTAAAGATAAAGCTAACTCTTTTAAATCCAGAAGGATTTTTTTTTTCAGTTTGAGATATAGCATTACAATAATCTGTTTTATAGTAACATTTAGAAGCTACACCCAAGAACAGAATAGAAAAATGGCTGATTGCTATACACTGATTTTTAATTATCATTCATTGCAACAGTAATTTAAGTTCATTACAGCACCAATTTCTTAATGACTAGATATATTTGAAATACATAGGTATTGGTATGCAAGATAAAAGAAAGAACCAAGGCAAAAAGAATCTTTTTTTTCCTCCTGGGTAAAATAAAACCTACTTTAATAATACATTGTACAGGTGTAAAGGATGTGAAGTTATAATTTTATCTATTATATATGTACTTATATTACAATGTCTGATTTCAGCTGGATCAAATCAGTTAAGATTAACAGATGGAAATCACCCTGAGGTTAATAACTCTTCCCTTCTGAACTGCTGGCTTCCAGCAGTTTTTTTATATCCTTAATTTTGTTATGTTACTGCTTGAAAATCCACACTGTAAGCATTTTTCTTCCTTTTTTGGTTTATATTCCTCATTATACATCAAGTGTATCTTAAGCCCTTTTATTCATTATATTCATTAAAACTATGGTCGTATGTTTGTCCTCATGAGTCTGCTGTTTGATTTCTCTTACAAGCATCTGCTAGCAGTTCTGCATTTCTCACAGCAAGCATTCTCAATATATCTGTCTGTTTTTTGCAATTCATCCTCTGTACATTATTTTGATTTTAACTAAAACCTTACCAGCAATCACATGACAGTTATTTTTATGCAAAATGTTGAATACTTAAGATGTTGTGTAAGATATCAAATGCATGCTTAAGGCATTAAATATGTGTTCTTATACTACATAAGTATACAGAGCTATATGAGTGGTGGATAATGTTGCATACTAAGGAAGTGAAATATTTCTACAATGTAAATAATCTGCAGAAAAAACAGGAAAGGGTACACTGTAAAATCCCATCCCTATTTTTTAGTAAAGAGCCTGTAAAATAGTCAAGACTCCATTTTGTCACTGCCTGACAAATACTTAAATATATGTTGGAGTCAAAGAATTTTAAATACATGCATTTGCTTAAGTACTTAAATATGCCACCCAACTTCACAAATTATAACAAAAGCAAAAATTGAACAAGATCTAGTTCATTGTGTACATCCACAGACTGCCTCTTCCTATTCAGAAAACTCTTCTAAACAGTAGTCCTGCAAAGCCTATGGAAAACATCCTGAGGTGTAAAATCTTGTTCAAAGCTACCATACAATATCTCATCAAAACAGAGTCCTTTCTCTGTGTGTGCATGAAAAAATGACTATACTTAAAAATATCAGAATTACTATCTCTGTGTTCTACAGGAAACGTAACAGAAAACTGCATGTCTCTGTTAAGCTTAATCTTCAAAATTCTTCTCAAAAGAGTTCACCTCTCCTGGTATTGCATCCAGCACAAATTTTATTTAAAACTGTTCATTAAAAGTATATTCTCTGTGTTGCAAAGTAAAGTGCTCAAAAAGCCCCATGGAAGATCATGATTATGCATGTTAGTGTATACCTCCTTCTGTGCATGAACATTATAACATAGTCATTAATTATGCAGGCAACATTGAGCTCTTTTAAACACTTGTCTGCAACATCAGGAATTGGGAGGATTATATAGTAAAATTTCCTTTGTTAAATCAGACATAAAAATGCACACTTAAAAACAAAGCTTTCTTAAGGTTATAATAGAGGTGTCATCAATAAGGATAAGGTTCACTAAGCACACCTTTAGCACTTGAATTACTAGAATAACAGGTTTATCTTGTGCTCATTCATTCATACCAGGGTTAAAGAGAGAAAACTTGGCTTGTGATTTTCACAGACACATACTGAAAATAGAGACGTGTTGGGACTGAGAAAAGTTCGATACCATTTCAGGTTCTAATGAGTGCTATGCACAGGTTTCAATAGGCTTATCCCCAAGTTTCTTAAATACTTTATCCCTTCTGCTCCTTTCTTTTTAAATCTTCCATCTGGCCTCTTTCTTCCTCAGTTTTGGGTTTAACCATTCCAAGCCCAAGTTTATTAGGTTTTTTGGTTTCAGTTTCTTCTCATTTTTTTTTCATTCTATTCCTCTGAGAAAAAAATAAAAAATAAAAACGGTGTCTGAAAATGTGGTCTGCGTGATCCATACAGGTACTTTGTATGGACCACAGGAGCCCAGCTATGGATTCAATGACTCTCTGCCCCCAGGTTGAAGCATGACCAGTGGGACTAAAATCTTTGAAGATTTCAGATTTTTAAAGAAATCAAATCTTCAGAGGGCATATGTGAACTGCATTATTGAAAAAAACAATGAAAGGCTTTAAATTTTACATACTTGTATAGATTTTTGTAACACAGACAAAAAAGTCACATTTCTTATATGGGCCTTCTCTCTACTGCATTTCAAGTCCTTTCACTAAAGCAGAAAAAGGATCAGAATTTTCAAAGGAAGTGTTGTGTTTTTTAATTATTTTTTTTTACACTGATGGAACAAATTGTTTTCTTGTATTCTACTATCTAGAAATGCCCAGATAGCTTTATTCTTTTTTTTTTTTCCCTTTTAATCAACCTACATGTGGGAAGATTACAAGTCCACATGGCTGAAGTTTGGCAAACTTATAAACAAAGAAAATTAGGGTCTTAAAAATGGAAGTCAGGGGCACGGTTACTAATAAGTCATTCTATATTTATTTTGCCCAGCTGTCTCCTCTTTTTCATCTTCAAATAAAAATAACCAAGAAAAGAGAAAATGTATTTTAGTAAAATTTATTGGTTTTGGGCCGTGTTTAAGACGAGGAACTAATGAAAACCTGTCCTTTAATATCTAAACATACTTTGTACATAAATGTCTAAACATACTGTGCATTAATATCTAAACACATTTTTAGGTAACTATTTTCCCCCAAAATTTCAATCTTCTCATCAAAACATTTCTAAAAATGTCATTCTTTGAATTATTCTGATTATGCAAATTCTAATGTCAAACAGCTAATGTTCTATCTGTAGATGTAAATTTTTTACTGGTATTTGTGTTCTAAAGAGTGAGCTTTTCCATTTGCTGTTGTAACTCACCTGCCCAGCTTTACAGGTTTACCACTTGTGGCTGAAATCAATATAAAAACACAAGAAGAAATAAAGTAAAATAGAGTAAAAATGTTGGTGACACTAAACTTTCAGTCCCTGGTTTCAGATGACTCATTTAATAATCTTCTTGTTTTTCTTCTCTCCATTTGGCACTTGGAACCTAACTGTGTCCATTCTGTAAACAGTCCATCAAACATCCATTGTTCACTGACAGAAAAGTGTATCTTTTCCTCAGACTTGAGTGCCTTGTTGTTGGTTGGCTCCATGCTAAAGCCACTTTTGATATTATGGTCTTTATCTGTACTTTTGAGATCTGTGTTTGCTGGAGAAGATTTACACTCTGCATCTCAGATGTGGTAATAGAGAAAAGCTGGGAAAAGACAGCCATGGAGCCACAGCACCATCAAGTGACATTTGCTTCTGTCACTAAACTTCATGAGTACACATAAGGTGCTCTCACTTTTGTGTCTCATCCTCTCTCAGTCACAGGTAGTGAAAAAATACATTTGTAAGTTAATAACAACTGGTTGAATAATTAAATTTAATGTCTTTTCTCAATATTTAAAGTGGAACTTTCTTCTATTAAGTCTTCTGTACTGTGTTTTTTGGAAATGCCATAACACTTTAGGCTAAGGATATATACCAGAAGGCTGCAATCAGGTAACTGGACAGCCTTTCTGGTCATTTGGCTAGCCAAGGTAATATTGGGCAAATCATTTAGTATTTTTATGCTTTAGTTTTCCTTAGTGGAGTGTGGAAATTAGTAACTACCCTTGTTTTAAGTGCAGATATACAAATAAAACACATTATAACAAAGCATTATATAAGTCTAATTCGTTTATTGTATTTTTTATTTCTTTTCTATCTCTCTAAGGAATTCATGTGGACTAAACTGACAACATCATCTTTGTGATTATGCAGAGACAAACATGGATATTCACAAGAGCTTTCCAAAGCCCACACTAGCATTTCTAGTGCTTCCCATGTTCCATCAGCTCTACCAGGCAAAGAATAGCCCTTACACCAGGAAATAATCACAAGAATCTCAAGACAGACATTAGGTATTTTTTTATTAGGCCCAAAAGAAGATGTGAGGGCATCAAAGGACATAGGTTTGACTTTTGTGTTGAATTGACAGCAATGATGATGTTATTATTCCATTTCTCCTACAGTCTGGAGTTTTCTAGCACCTGCTTTGATTTCACATGCAAAAACCCCCTTGAGCTATCCTATCTCAAGCCAGCCAAGGAGGCCTTTGAGACTGTGCAAAGGACAGGAAAATGGGGAAAAAGTAGCTTCATGTCACACTGAGATTCTTACAGGTAGAATGTAAACCTAAATTGACACTATCTTTTCAAATAGCATAGCTCCTTCATAAATATTCTATCATATGAATGCGACATATGACAGGAAGTAACACAAGATGTTTTATTGCCCAAAACAATTTTACTATAATATAACCTAGAAGGAGGTTTTGTTGTCTGTTAATACATCATACATATGTATACAGAGAGATATATAAAATATGTGTATATGATGTATATATATTTGTATTATAACAATGTATGGGGGGATTTTTCATTTTCATTAGTTTTATGGGTTTTATTCTCAAACATGACCACTTAATAATGAAATAATGAAGTTTATTCAAACATCAGAAGTAGATTCAGGAACTGGATATATGCCATCATTTGGGCTCATCCTTGATTCTGGAGAAGTCAAATTGAGAAGGAGAGTAATTTGAGTTAATGGCTTTTAGACTATCGGTAAGTAAATAATGTCAGACATTAACTGGCTTCCTGAGGCCAAAATCTGCAATTCTGTTAATGTCCCAGACAATCTGACTGAAGTGACTGGATGTAACCAGAAAAAAATGTAGCCTTTCTCTTGCTTGTAGGTCCCTTGCTCTTGCTAGGTAACTGGGGCTTGGAAACCCTTGGGGAACATAGACAGCTCCAGCCAGGTAGATGTGGACTTTCAGATGACACAAATCCCTCATTGAGACTGTGAATGGAAGCAGATCTTGTTTAAGCCACAGCATTTTGCATGAAGTTTTTCAAACTGAGAAAGGTAATGTGTTGCCAAAATATGAAGAGAAAGACCCCAATAAACCCAAAATCCCAGCTTCTCTATCCCTTGGGAGTAATATTGATTTGATAGTGGTAAAAGTGGCAATATAAGACGGAAGCATCCAGATTCCAAAAACTCTTTGTGTAGATTTCTGAAATATGTGATTCCCCATTATGTTCAATCTGCTGGTACATCTGGTCCCAAAACATGATTTGTGATTTTAATATGGTTGGTGAGACATAAGCTAATAAGTTTTTCTCTGCTGGAGCTAAAGCATTCAATGCAGGGCAAAAAAAAAAAAAAAAGAAAAAGAAAAAGGGGAAAAAAAAAAGATAACAATTATGTGAAATGAGACACAGAGACTTTCCTGTGACAATAGCACAGGAAAATACAATTTTTCTTAATTTTACTACCCACAGGTCACCCCAATGTCCCTGTGGTCTTTATATTCAACAGCTGAGTGGAATGGAGGAGACCTCAATATTACAACCATTCTCCTGTCTGAAACTTCATCGTATTTTGATAGTTTTTATTGGTTTTTTATTGTTTTCAAAATGTACCTGTTGAGTTTTTTCATTAACTTTAGTCAAAGCAACAACAGCAATTAAAAAATAAATAAATCACATTAAAAATAACTGGGTTTTTTTTCTAAAAATGATGGAATTGTTCTGAGAGTCCAGTAATCATCAACATTTCTACAAGGCAATCTCAGCTGTCTGTGTCACAGCATTCACAACACACAAATCTTCCATTAAGACACCTAATATTACATGCCATATAACAGCCAAAGGTTTGCTGTATGTAGTATGAAAGTTGTAATCAGCTTGCCTTTGTTGCATTGCCTCAGTCTGAAGTCTTTTATATGCTGTATGTAATATATCATTCTGTCTTAACAACATGTCTGGGAACTTCCCACTGCAGACATCCCAAAAACATCCTCTTAAGACGTCCTGTTTAATTCTGAAGGGTTCAGCTGTAGTTTGTTGAAAATATCAAACACACCATCAGTCAAAATAGGAAAGTAACCCTGCAGTTTTAAGTGGTAACTTAAATAGTAGATTGTTAAGTGTTTTTTTTTTGCACAATGGAGTTCTTTTGGCTTTAAAATGTGAATCCTCACTTTTGGATTGGTATGTTTTTCATGTCTTTTCCTACCAGGGTAAAGGTGGGTTAAAAATGTTATTTAATCCTTGGAGAATAAGGCCCATAAGGGTATTTTTATTGTAGTGTGATTGATTTCTGGTTTCTTCAGCTTTTACAAAGATCTCTCTAGAGATGTGATATTTGATAGGTACTTATTTTTATAAGCCAGGACTCTGAAAGGGCCCACAGGGAGCACATATTTCTCAGTGAATTCTTGAGTGGCAGCGTGACAACATCCTCTGCACAGCACCTTCCAGCTCTAAGGTTTGTACATTGTTCCTCTCTGAATACCGAACTCCTCGTAAGACTAACTCCAAGAATGATGTGGGTACTATGACACTGGATTTTGCAACACCGTATTTTATATGGTTGCTCAGGAAATAGAATTAAAGATGCTACATTCAAGTTTAGACCCAATAGCCTTAGAGTAGACCAGCTGCGTTGATACAATAGATGTCATGGACTGGGAGGAAGCTTGAAGTCATGAACTCCCCACTGCCCCATTCTCTGAGGAGAGGTGCAGGGTGGTTATTCCTTCCACAGATTGAAGACTCTTTCAGAAAAGCAGGCATGTATGACCTCTCCTGGAGTGATCATTCCCTTGTAAAACAGGAATGAAAAACATGTTTTAGTCCTCTTTTACCTGCTTACTTGCCAAACTCAAGACACCCCGAGTTCCCTTTTTAGGACTGCCTATGCATTTTATCCCCAACCTTATGTATCCAAAATGCACAAAGAATATTGGAGCAGGAACTGGACATCAGACCTCGTTTTTTCATTCTCTTCCTTCCTATTTAGTGCCTGGGGTCACACCCCCATTCTCTGGCCATGATTTTTCAGTATTTTCGTAGAGCTGCAATGTCAGTTATTGAGTAAATCCTTTTCCCCAGAATAGCCAAGCTTGTGTGCTTAAGAGAGGTGAGAAATATTGTATTTGAACTCCACTGTAGGGAGATCTGAAGCCCCTTCTTGGTGTTGTGGAGGCATGTTCAGGTCAAACCTGGATTTTTGAAGTAAATCTCTTGCTTCTCCCCATTTATTGTGGCTTGCTTTGTGTTACACAGTGAAAAACACGAGCTAGTTGCCTGTTGGATCAAACAAAGGCTATTCCAAAAGAAAGCTCTTTGAAATTCTTACAGTGTAGAGACTGAGACCTCAGCACCAAGGGTTTTTTATTCCGCAGATTTGCCGATACTGCTCTGCACTACTTGTTAGTACCATCTAATGTGGTCTTCTCTGGACGGAACAGAGGAAGAAGGTGATCATACTGACAGAGGCAGCACTAGCACCTCAGCTGAATTTTCTCCATTGCTGCTTTTCATGGAACCTAACTGAATGGGTTTACACTCAATGTGCTCTGCAATCAATCTGCTTGAATGACTTTTGCAGAGGAATGTCCTCTTTCAGATCTAAACTTTGCTCTTTACTTAATTTTGGAATATTATTTTCAATTGTCTGACCTTTAAAACCAGAGTGTTTTTCCCCAAGCAGCAACTGACTTTTTAATTATACTGTAAAGAAAAATTAATTCATCTTAGGAAAATCAACTTTTTTTTCATTAGGTTTTAGCTAGCAAAGGATAATAATTTAGTTGTATATATAATTATATTTATTTATATTTATCTTAGGCAAGCTAATGGATTTATTACAGTAATAATAGGAATAAATGAAATATATTGTCCTGCGGAAACAGAAGTTGAAGTCTGAACTTAGTACTCCTGCAGTATAATTTTTTCACCTAATACCTATGTCTATAATACATACTTGAAAGGAATATCTTATAAACTGAATCATGCAAGATGATCAGCATTGTTTGACAGGTCCCTTCTAGAAGTGTAATGGTACATTCACCCAGGGTTATTTTATACAAAACAGACAAAGCCTCGTCTGAGGTTCCTGTGGCAGGTGATTATTCACAAAGTTTGTAATTGCATGGAACACTCAAAATCCACAGAATTATTATTGGTTAATAACATTAATTAATTAATTATATCACTAAAGTAAGTGAAAAGTGCTAATTTGATTCCATTGTTCTGAACTCTATGAGAAGGTTTTTATAATTTAGGAACAGTTTTGGATTTTTAATTTTCTTCCAACACTATATCTTTGTGTTGATAAGACTGCAAAATCAGAAATGTAATTGTTAAGTAAGGAGCTTGGGAAACAGATTGAAAGCTGTTACACAGTTAAGATTTTATAAGGAGAGATAATTAGATTTATTCATTAAATAAAAAGGACTTATCTTTCCAGTACCATAGGATCGTTTACTAGAAAGTAGTACGCTATTGAAAAGAGCATATTTTAACATTAAAAACAAACTTAAAACTATGCAGTTGATCAGGCTCTCTTTTTAATGTGACAAGTAGTTTCACATATCTTAATATCTAATTATATCTCCTGAATTATTGTAAATTAATATTATTCTTTGAATGTGTCACATGTACAAACTTTCTCAGAAAGTTAAACACCTTAGTTTGTAGGCTGTTCAAACTTGAATCACAAAGCTGAAATTATGTGAACATTTAAAATGAAATCTGATCATTATTTTACATTTTATTTTTTCATGGCTGTATTGGGTTTACATGTAGGTAGCAGGAGGGCTGATGGGATGGCTTCTGTGAGAAACTGCTAGAAGCTTCCCCCATGTCTAACAGAGCCAATGGCAGCTGGCTCCAAGATAGACCCACAACTGTCTAAGACTGAGACCATCAGTGATGGTGGTACCATCTCTGTGATAACATATTTAAGAAGGGGGGAAAGAAAATGATGCAACTACAGCAGGAGTGGGGATATGTGAGAGCAACAGCTCTGCAGACATCAAGGTCAGTGAAGAATGAGGAGGAGGAGTTGCTCCAGGTACTGGAGCAGAGATTCCTCTGCAGCCCATGGTGAAGACTATGGTGAAACAGGCTGTCCCTCTGCAGCCCATGGAGGTCCAATGTGGTCCAGATGGGTGCCCAAAGGAGGCTGTGACCCTGTGAGAAGCCCACACTGGAGAAAGGTCCTGATAACCCATGGAGAGAGGAGTACACACTGGAGCAGGTTTGTTGGCAGGACATGTGACCCTGTGGGGACTCACTCTGGAGCGGTTTTTTCCTGAAGGACTGTACCCTGTGGAATGGACACACTGGAGCAGTTCATGAAGAACTGTAGACTATGTGATGGACCTCACGCTGGAGCAGGGGAAGAATGTGAGGTGTGGTTTCTAGCAAATACTAATGTGTTTGGGATGTTTTATAAGCAACAAGTGACACCTTAAGTAAACTGAGAACCGCCTTAGTCATAGAGTACTCTGAGCTCAGTGCTGCCATGGGTAACTTTCTGAGTTCATTTCACCATGCTTTCTTTGGAAGAAGGTAAAACTTTCTCCATCTTATCCCTCCTACAGCATTCAGCACTCCCAAGTCCCTCCCTAAATCATGGTATTTGTTAGGACACTCTGCAAACCAGGTCACTAAGACTGTGCTTATTTTTAAAGGTTCTCAGCAATCTGGTGACAGGGTGGCCTCACAAACGCTTGTAAAAGAAGATGTGAAAGAACATGGTAATGCAGAATGGTAAAAGTGGCAGAAACTGAAAATGTCTGTGGGAAGAAAAGCCCAAGCTGGAGCAGGTTTGCTGGCAGGACCTGTGACCCTGTGGGGGACCCGTGCTGGAGCAGTCTGTTCCTGAAGGACTGACTGCACCCCATGGAAGGGACTCACTCTGGAGCAGTTTGTGAAGAACTGTAGCCCGTGGGAAGGACTTACATTGGAGGAGCTCATGGATGACTGTCCCCTGTGGAAAGAAGCCCACGCTGGAGCAGGGGAAGAGTGTGAGGAGTCCTGCCCATGAGGAGGAAGGAGCAGCAGAGACAACGTGTGATGAACTGACTGCAACCCCCATTCCCCATGCCCCTGAGCTGCTGAGGGGGAGAAGGTAGAGAAATCAAAAGTGAAGTTGATCCCAGGAAGAAAGGAGGGGGTGGGGGGAAGGTGTTTTAAGATTTGGGTTTATTTCTCATCATCCTACTGTGATTTTATTGGTAATAAATTAAATGAATTTTTCTGAGTCAAGTCCATTTTGCCTGTGACGGTAATTGCCAAGGGATCTCTCCATGTCCTTGTCTTGACCCACAGCCCTTTCGCTAGATTTTCTCTCCCCTGTCCAACTGAGGAGGGGAGTGATAGAGTGGCTTTGGTTGGCACCTGGCATCCAGACAGGGTCAACCCACTGCACTATTTTAAGTGCCTGCATTCACTGGTGTTCTGGGTCAGCTAGCATTCTTCTGGGGATAGACTCTAATCGAGCAGAGTGCCTGAAAGAGTATAGTTATTTTAAAAATGGTGGCACCAATAGCTTTCCATCTGTGTTTGCATAAAAGGCTGGTATTTACCCTTTGAGGAAGTAGGAAGACCATAGTATGAGCTTTTTCCAGTTCAAGCCCACAAAGCAAAGCACTCTCTTCCAGCAGAAGTCCACAGAGAGATTTCCCTCTCCTTCCATGAAAGTCAAATCACTGTTGGGCCAGGAATGGAAGAATCATGAGGCAGCTCAGAAACCCTGACTCTCTTCCATATCAGAGGATCTTAATGTCATCTTAGCAGTGTTTCTGCATTTTGCATAAAACTGTCACTGAAAGGGTTTTGGCAGTGAGGGTGAGAAAGTCTCTCATACTTCCCAGGTGACTGGTATAACCACCAGGCTGAAGTTAATCCTCTTCTTGCTTGGTCACTTCTGAATCAATGGTAGCCTAAGTGGCTGTGGTTGAAGAAACAAGTTGGGATATGCTTTGATGCACTGCATTTGTGTGTCTGGCAGCTATGGTGTCCTCCTGGGATGTGTCCGACCCAGATCAACGATTGCTTGTTCCAGTGCCAAGAACTCCAGCTAATCAGATTTCCTCCATGCAGTTAAATGAGAAGCTTCTTGGGTGACAATGGCATGCTGGGTAGGAAACCTATCCTTGTATGGCTTCAGCACAGCACCAGGTGACTTTTGTCCTTTCAAGCCAATCAGGGAGACATTTAGAGAATTTAGGGAACCTACAGGACAGACAGTGTTAGAGAGTAGGCAACCTGAGTCTCAATACTGGGCTTGAGGGGGTTTTTTTATTATCTAATTCCAAGTTTGTAGTATATCTTTTTTTTTCCTGAAGATGCTTTTTTTTTGTCATAAGTAAAATAAAGAGAATGATACTGACCTTCTTTTTAAAGTACTTCAGAAATTCACTGAAGAAAAATACAATTAAAAATACATGTAGCAATGACACTTGAGATTACTTTAACACTAGTTACTGTGCTTCAGATCAAATATATATTAATCATTAAAAAGGATACATGTAACTACTTGTACATTCAGGCAGATATATTATACATGCAGTGCCTTCTTGTCTGTTGTGCATTGATTTATGGCATCTGAAATGAATAAAAATGGAGGACTTAGGAAGTATCTTGTGGAAAAAAAGATGATCGAAAGAGAAGGACACAATGTGCAGCACATTAGAATTAGAAATGGAAAAGTAATAAAAATATTCAATTTGTATGAATGTAAAGTAAACTTTGCAATGGTTTCTACTAGGGATACTTATCCAAACTTCACGCATGTTGTCTGAAAAAGGGCTACATACAATCATAGAATCATAAAATGGTTGGGGTTGGAAAGGACCTTAAAGACCATCTCATTCCACCCCCCCTGACATTGGCAGGGACACCTCCCACAAGACCAGGTTGGTCAAAGCCCAATTCAATCTAAACCTGAACAATTCCACAACTTCTCTGGGCAACCTGTTTCAGTGTCTCACCACCTTATAGGAAGGAATTTCTTCCTAATATCCAATCTAAATCTACCTTCAGTTTGAACCCATTCCCCCTTATACTGTCACTACATGCCCTCCTAAAAAGTCTCTCTCCAGCTTTCCTGTAGGTCCCTTTCAGATATTGGAAGGCTGCTATGAGGTCTCCACAGAGCCTACTCTTCTTCAGGCTGAACAACCCCAATTCTCTCAGTCTGTCTTTATAGAAGAGATGCTCCAGCCCTCTGATCATCTTCGTGGCCCTCCTCTGGACTCACTCCAACAGCTCCATGTCTTTCTTATGTTAAGGACTTCAGAATTGAATGCAGTACTCCAGGTGAGGTTTCATGAGAGAGGAGTAGAGGGGAAGAATCCCTTCCCTTGACCTGCTGGTCATGTTTCTTTTGATGCAGCCCAGGATACAGTTGGCTTTCTGGGTTGCAAGTGCACACTGCTGGCTCATGTTGAGATTTTCATCAACCAATACCCCCAAGTCCTTCTCCTCAGGGCTGTTTTCAATCCATTCTCCACCCAGCCTGTACTTCTGCATGGGATTGCTCCAATCAAGGTGCAGGCCCTTACACTTGGCCTTGTTGAATTTAATGCACTTTGCATGGGCCTACCTCTCAATCCTGTCAAGGTCCCTCTGGATGGCATCCTTTCCCTCCAGCATGTTGACCACACTACACAGCCTGGTGTCATCAGCAAGCTTGATGAAATTGCACTCAATTCCACCGTCCATATTGCTGACAAAGATGTTAAAGAGCACTGGTCTCAGTACCAACCCTTGAGGAACATCACTCAGCACTGATCTCCACTTGGACATTGAACCACTGACCACAACTCTTTGAGTGCAACCATCCAGCCAATTCCTTACCCACTGATCGGTCCATCCATTAAGTTCATGTCTCTCTAATTTGTAGGCAAGGTTGTCATGCAGAACAGTGTCAAATGTTTTGCTCAAATCCAGATAGCAGACATCAGTTACTCTTCCCTTATCTACCAATGCTGTAACCCCATCTTAAAAGGCCACCAAATTAGTTAGGCATGATTTGCCCTTAGGGAAGCCATTTTGGCTGTCACAAATCACCTCCTTATTTTCCATGTGCCTTAGTATAATTTCCAGGAGGATCAGTTCCATGATCTTAGCAGTCACAGAGGTGAGGCTGACTAACCTGCAGTTTCCTGAGACATCTTTTTTTCCCTTTTTAAAAATAGGGGTTATGTTTCCCTTTTTCCAGTCAGACTGCCACAACATTTCATATATGATGGATAGTGGCTTAGCAACTTCATTCACCAGATCTCTTAGAACTTGCGGATGTATCTCATCAGGTCCCATGGACTTGTACACATTCGGGTTCCTTAAATGGTTCTGAACCTCATCTACTCTTACCATGAGTGGTTCTTCATTCTCCTAGTCCCTGCTTTTGCATCCTGTGACTTGAGCAGTGTGGCTTGAGCACCAGTCGGTGAAGACTGAGGCAAAAAATTTGTAGCATAGAAGTATTTTTTTTTCCTCATCAATTTATATTAATATAGCATGGTTTCAAGCAAGTTTACCCTTTAGCAATACCCTCTACTCTCATCTCTACATACTCTCAGCATAATCAAATAGATGTAGTATTTCTGCAGAAGAAAGATATCATGCATGAAGAAAACAAACAAACAAACAAAAAAAAAAACCAACAAGAAAAAGCTATTATCTTTTGGGCAAAAATCTCTCATTTATCAAGATTTTGTAGCATATTCACTGCAAGAGTACCTGAAGGGGGCCTACAGGAAAGCTGGAGAGGGACTTTTTATGAGGTCATGTAGTAATAAGACAAGAGAAAATGATTTCAAACTGAAACTTTCAAATTGAAAGAGGATAGATTTAGATTGGGTATTAGGAAGAAATTCTTTCCTGTGATAGTGATGAGACACTGGCACAGGTTGCCCAGAGAAGCTGTGGCTGCCCCTCCCTGGCAGTGTTCAAGGCCAGGTTGGATGGGGCTTTGAGCAACCTGGTCTAGTGGGAGGTGTCCCTGCCCATGGCAGGGGGTTGGGACTAGATAATCTTTAAGGTCTCTTCCAGCCCAAACCATTCTATGATTCTATAAGAGGAAACTCTCCAGCTCCACAGTTGTTTGCCTTTTTCCCTACACTTTAAAAAATAGACAGCCAAAGACATCAAAGCAAGACACATAAGGATTAGCTTTTCAGTGGTGATGTCATCACCATCAGGCAACCTGGCTTATTCAGAAGGCATGTTCAGTCTGCAGCTATGTTAAGCCGTGATACTTGTTGACACATCATTTGTTGCTTGCTACTATGAAATGTATATGAATATTCTCATGGAAGAGGGACTACGAAATATGCCATGCACTGCAATTATATGAACTAGACCTCATGCACTCCTGGCGTCTGTTTTTTGTGGTTGAAACACAACACTGACTAGATTTCCCAGTTTCCGAGAAACTCACTATTAATTGTACAGCATTTCTGCTTCTTCAGATGTGCAGTTCCTCATCTCACCACTTCCAGATGAAATTAATGTCTTGAATAACATTTCCAGTGCAGTGTCATTCTGAGACTCTTTTTACTTCATAAAGATGGAGCTTTCTGCATGGTTATCTCTGATGTGTAATTTATATCAAAAGTGGAAGCACAGAATAACACATTAATACAGGCCCTGCCCAAATCAGGACCAGTTCTGAAATCAGACCGGGATGCTCATTACTTGCTCCAATTGGGTCTTGAATCCTGCCAAGGGCAGAGATGGCACAGCCTCTTGGGGCAACCTTGATGACCCCCTATAGGCTGTGGGAGTCTGTAAGATGCCCCTTAAACTGTCTGTTCTCCAAGTTGAACCAGCTCAGTTCCCTCATCTCTTCCTCACAGGGCAAGTGTTCTAGCTTCACAGCCATGGGGGCCTCCCCAGTATGCCTCCAGTTTGACCATGTCTTTCAGCATTGGAGCTCAAAACTGGACGCATTATCTAGATGTGGTCTAAGGCATACCACGTGGATGGGGACAATCCCTTCCCTCAGTCTATGGGGACAATCCCTTCCCTCAGTCACAGAACCCAGGAGGCTGCTGGCTGCCTTTGTTGCCAGGGCACACTGTGGGCTCATGTTCAGCTCTCTGTCCAGTATTACCTTGAGGCCTTTCCCACAGAGCTGCTCCTCAGCCCCTCTGTCCTCAGCCTTTCCAATTGCAAGGACCCTACCCTCCCCAGGCAGCACTTGACATTTGCACTCACTGACTTTCATGGTGTTCCTGTCAGTCCACTCCTGCAGGCCCCCCAGCCATGCTCACAGGCATGTTGAGTTGCATGGTGGCAGATGGTTGTTGTGAAGAAGCCTATGGAAGTGTAATTGGACTTATAAGAGTTCCCAGAATGATCTTAAGAATTAATTCCAAATGCAGAAGCTTATGAATAAACATTAGGAGTAACGACAATGCAGTCAAGCTCTTTGCCATAATAGTCTTATTGTAAAGGGCACTGAGGAACACAGAGAATATCTGTGGATAGGCTCAAAAAACTTGAAATACTTGCAAGGTTAGAGATTAGCATACTCCCTCATCACTTCCACAGATCTGATTAAACAGCCTCTTAAAGAGGAAAAAAAAAGGAAGTAAAAAAAAAAAGAAACTCCAGTGTTGTACTGCATTTTAGAGAAAATTGCTTTGGCTTCCCCCAGGAAGTTAATAATAAGGGAAACAAAAGGGAAAAAAAACAATATCTGAAGATAGGCAGCATCTTTTTTACATGTGTAAAGAAAAGCATCAGAGACTTTAATCTTTTTTGACCCCTGTGGCATGTGCTTTGAAGGGGAAAGAGAAAGACTCTGAAGTGATGGCACCTAGCAAAGGAGCTGTGACCTTTCACCCTCACCCCCAAAGACATCCACAAAATACAGACATTTGATATATTCAAACACTGTGTTGACAAATACAGATGTCTGAGCAGTAGAAGGAAAAAAAATTGTCTATGAAGGCTCTCGGGTTTGAAGCTTTTGCCAAAATTGAAGCTGTTAATCAGTGGAGTTGTTTAATGAAACAAAATGCCCACACAGATCTAGAAAAACAAGTTGGGAGCAGAAAGGCAAAATTCTGAAGTTCTGCATGCAAATGTTACAATGAAGGCAAAGAAAGAGTAAAATAAACAATGTGCTTTATTCATCACCTTTCTTTTGAAGTGTTGAATTTAATATTTGATCATTAAATTTTGTTTATCACATGTTTTTTTTCTGAGAAACTACTTTAAGTAATGCATTAAGTAATTTACTGAATGTTTTTACAACTAATTAATTCTCTGTGGTTTAATTGCTGTCGAATATACACAAGAGTTTTTATAAAAGGTTGGATAAAGCTGTCTGACTTATATTTTAAAAATATTTAAATAAACTGAATGGCTGAAGCTCAGACCCTATGTGTACAGTCATCCTCATTTCCAATATATTCAGGTGCAGGAAGATCAGATGAGCATCCATATGTTACAGCAAATTTACACTGAAGTAACCTGCAGGGAAAAATTATGGCAGTTTTATAGGGGATTGTATCTTCTGTCATTTTAAATAGTTTTACATTGCTTGACTTATAACTATGAATTATAGTAGCTCTGTGGGAGAAGAAAAGCACCAGACTTCTCATGCAATTGATTTTTATGTTCAAACTCTTATGTCAGGTTTGATGAAAAGAGTGCAGAGTAGTCTGGCAAGGAGATGTTTCTATGAGTACCCTCATGCCTAGAGAAAAATCGTAATGTAAACATACACTCAAAAATAGGTTATCTAGAGAAGCAAATAGCTTGCATCAACTACACCAGTTCATTTCACAAACAACAAAAAAAAGTGTTACAAATTGATTACATTAGTATTCTGGTTTGCTGTTTTCCCAATTGCAAACAGTGGAAGAGAACTGAATAAATCAAAGGCTGTTATTACAGCAATGATATTTTATATGCTACTCTACATTAACAGGGGATAATGCAATAACATTTTTGTGGATCACTTCAAGTCACAATTCCTGACAACTACAAGCATGTCCACAAAAAAGATCACAGCTACAGGATGCCACAGCCCACCAAATAAAATGAAATGCAAAATGCAACACTGTGCCATCATAACTACTTGAGTTGAAAAGGGAAGTAACAATTTATTGAGTAGATTAACAATTTGAAAAAAAATCCACTGCTACAAAAGCTATTTTAATTCCAGATATATTCTTATGTAAGGTAAATGGAGGTAGAAGTAGAGGATTACACTAGGAGAAAAGTAGCATATGGCTACACTGCCCAGGAGGTACAAATGTAATACTATTGTGCTGAACAAACCAGCATCATGATGCAAATAAAATTTTGGCCATGCAGACTTTATGAAGACTCTGCAGGCCACCTGTGATCATATGAAACTACTGAGATTGCTAAATGTTAGGATCTATGCGAGTAGTCTTGGGCTCTGTGGGCACAGACTAGATGATAGACCGGGAGGAGAGGGAATTATCAGAACAGCTGTCAGTATGTAAATGATCTTCATGGTTATGTTATATTGCTTACTGAAGAGTGAAATGATACTATACTGGTCTTCACAAAATTATTTCCTCCTAAATTCTACCCACATGTTGATGTTTAAAGAATAATAGTGTTGCGGGTAAAGTTATACACAACTGATCCTGGCTAACCCATTTACTTCCTGTTTTTAAATGTCTTTAAATTTCTTCATAGGACTAGGTATACCTGAAACAATAATCCCCTCTAACTTGAGTTTAAGTAACTGGTAAAATAAAAGACACACTCCTGAGACTGCTACACAATGCTATTTGCAGAGGGGAAGGCAGCTTCTTATCTTCTTGTTGTAGAACTAATGTGTAAGGGTACTAATAATGTATTCATATATAACCGTGTAATCACAAAGTCACAGTGGCTAAACAGATTATTACTTCAACCTTTTCCTTTCTACTACTTCTGGGACCTGTTGTGGCAGAAACTGTACTAGTTCATAACTCGGCATATTATCTTACACCAGCCATCAGTTTTTATTTACATTATTATTTTCAGGCTTTAACTGCACTAGCTGAGGGCAAGACATGCTGCCTAATGAAGGAGTAGAGCAAATAGCTAGAGCCTAAAACCTTTGCAGTCACTGCAGCTAAATCCAATGGAAGCTGTGAGG
Source organism: Aegotheles bennettii (assembly GCA_013398125.1). Lineage (NCBI taxonomy): Eukaryota > Metazoa > Chordata > Aves > Caprimulgiformes > Aegothelidae > Aegotheles > Aegotheles bennettii. The sequence goes on along the minus strand of VZRW01003196.1, from coordinate 37,505 downwards.
CACAGCTCTGGGGAGTGCAGAGACAAGGCAGAACAGAAGGACACCAGTGAGCCAGATTGGAACCTCTAGATTCACTCATAAAAGCCCTGATGTCACAGCAGTGAGACCTTTTAGATTAGATGTAGGTTGAAAGGAGTTCAGCAAGATAAGTTTTTTCTTTATTCAAGGAACTGAGAGTTTGCCCATTCTTCAGAAGTTTCTCTTTCAGAGGAAGCTGGTTTACAGTACTCCAAATTTTGGCTTAATTTCTAAGTTCAAATAAGAACAACAGCTTAGACTGCAACCTAAGCTTTGTTATGTTCATGTCCTGTACAGAAAGCCAATTCACCCCAGATTTCACTGAAGACAATTATTCTTATTTTTATAGTCCACTGGGGTAAATTTAATAAGAAAATTGTTATTAATCATTAATTCATTAATTCATCAATTCATCTTGGTGGGAAGAGTTATAAGTATTGACCGGATCTTCAATACATGGATGCTGCCAAGAAATTATATAATATAGCCTTAAATAGCTTCATATCATACTAGCCAATATGATAGAGCTAGAAAGAAGAGAAAGAGATACCATCTATATGAACACAGGAGATAAAACCATTCACTTCTCAGATTAGTATGCCAGTTCAAAAAATCTAAATGTCAGTGTTGCACAAGGACAAGTTACTGGCATGATGTAGACTGCCATGTCTTCAGACTCAGGAAGAGTTGCACAACTCTCATAATCAAGTTGGGCCCAGGTCTAGCTTGATTAGGACCTCTTATTTGCAATAGAGAATGAACAAGGTCACATAATTCTACTGAGATTACGAGCATGGAAGGAGTGTGACTTTTTCTTCTCCATGTTTCTTGTCAATGTTACCTGCCTTTTGCTGTCTATTCATTTTCTTCTCCATGTACTAATAATTTTCAAAATATAACATTATGGATCACAGCATTTGCCATGTTCCTCAACATCTGACATCTTATTGTAAACTTAGATGTATTCGGTTGACTTAGATGTATTCGGCTGTCAAGTCTGTCATTGTTTGGGGTTTTTTTATTTATTGGCATCCTTCTGTAGGACTAAGTCTGGAAAAGCTTGTGTATCTTTAGGTAGCTAATGATATAGGCCTCTACATCATAGTTCAATTTTTTTCATCACAGTGTCATATCATTAGGTTATATTAAAACAATAGCCAACTTGGTCAGTCTCAATGTACTTGATAACTGGAATGTATTACTGTCTTCTAGTGAACAACCAAGTGTGACAATACTTACAGACAACACATTTTTATACTGGAAAAGTAGAGAAAAATTCCCTAAGTGCGGGGTCTTTGAATCTGTTTATATTTAGCTTTTGGAGAGTCCAAGCTCTGCTGACACCAGTAGCTCTTCTCTGCAGCTTTTAAGCATAACTGGAGCATAAATCACATGAACAACCATAACAAAAAAATGCTATGCTTACAATCAGATAATACTGGGTGACAGAAAATGCAATCATTTACATGCAAATAGCTTTGCGGCTGTTCTGACTCTCAAGATGTAATGGACTGCTTTTATTAAGGTCATATTCCTCAGAGGCATTATACTTGAATGTAGGCTCTGTAAGCTGCTTATGTCCACGCATGACTTCCTGACAGCTATCTGGCCTTTACTCCCATTATTTCTTCAGTTTTCTCACATTTTCCCTATCTTTCATCAGCCTGTGTATGTCAGTGTCTAACAACACAAATGAGCTGTGGCCTAAAAGCCTCAGGGATCTTCACATGTCGCTTGAAATAAATGGCTTACCTTGATGCAAGGTTTAGGTTAACGAATAAGCCTGCAGATTATTATCTTTACCACTTTTTGAAAAAAAAACAATAATTTTGGTTTGTTTTTTTTTTTTTTCTTTTTACTACTGGAGTTTATTCATTTGAATACCTCAATACAGGGAAATTTTGAGTACTGCTGCTGCCTATTATCGTAAGAAACCAGAAGGTAAAATATTTTCCGGTCAAAGTGCATTCAGTAATTTTTTCATAATATCACTACTGACATGTCATTGATAAATTGCAACAAATATATTAATGGACCCAATACTGGCTCAGTTCTGTTAAGCATCTTCATTAATGATCTGGATGATGGGCTAGAATGTACCCTTAGGAAACTTGCAGGTGACACCAAACTGGGAGGAGTGACTGATATGCCAGAGGGTCATGCTGCCATCCAGAAGGACCTGAAGATCTGGAGAAAGGGACTGAGAGGAACCTCACGAAGTTCAACATGAGGAACTGCAAAATACTGGACCTGGGGAGGAACAACGCCATTCAGCAAGGTATGTAGGGGACCATCCATCTGGAAAGCAGCTTTGCAGAAAAGGACCTGGGGATCCTGATGGACAGCAAGTTAAACATGAGCCAGCAATGTGTCCTTGCTGCCAAAAAGGACAATGGTATCCTGGTCTGTTAGACAAAGTATTGCCAGTGGGTCAGATATTAATAAAAGTTTGTGCCCTGTCTCTGTATGTTAAAAATCAGCTATATATCTGAGTGTTTGGGCCTCATTCTTCAAGAAATTGGAGTTGTTCAAGTGTGTTGTTAAAACCTATCAAGGTTGTAGGAAAGCAAACGTTAGTCACCCCTCCAGGGACATTAAATACATGAGGTAAAGGGTTGATGTAGATACCCTCATGAGGTCATCATTGTTATTCTTTCACCCTCCTAGGAGCCAGCTTTTGAAGCTGAGAACATTTTTTCAGAAGAACTATTTATGCAGATACCAGACTGCAAGTTGAGAGTAAAATTTGATTTATGTGCCATAAACCCAGAGGTTGGCTTTGCCTGAACCTTCTTAGAGGTGGATACAAGTGTAAAATGTCCAGTTTCAATCAATGTCTTTCACAAATATAAATCTGCTTCCACTTGTAATTAGGGCCAGAAAGTTAGATAATGTAAATTAATACATATCTATTGATATCAATACTGATTTACACTTCTTGCAACCTGACTCCTTCTTTCTCTCCACATTCCTCCTTTACTGACAGTGGCAGAAAAAAATACACTCATTTGTCTTTTTGACTCACTGTTATTTCCATTGTTTCCTATTCAAGTCTTACTAAATAAATATTCTCATTAGCTAACTGTCCACTGGGAATTTTCCAGTACTGAAATATATTCATTTACTTTCCCAAACCATTCTTCTAGGAAACCTCCACCTCAACTTCTATTTTAGAAAATCAGATTTTCCAAGCAGGGACTTCAATTCACATGATATATCACAATTTTGTAATATTTTATTGACTAAAATCCAACAAAACTTACTCCAAATTACAAATTGAAATTCTGGAAATTTTTTTATGTTTAAATACATTTCAAGTTTTTATTTTTATTTGAATACATTTATTGCATTTCCATACTCTTTCACAGTAATTGAAAGCCATAAACGACAGCTATGGCAGAGCGATCCTGTTTTTTTAATTAAATATGACATGTTTAATTGTCCAGTGATAGAATAGAATAGAATAGAATAGAAATAGAAAACAATATATTTTAGATGGCTACAAAAAATACATTTGTACACTTATGTTTTGATAAAATTAAATCTCACTGCCTAAAAAATATTATTTTAGTATTAAATAATTTTAAAAGTGTTCTATAGTGGGATCTTGATTTTAACATGACATTTAAGGATACGTACTTAATTTGGCATCATTTGGGTTTTACAGTGAAGTGGGTCTATAGGAGAGAGTTACCTCATCAACATATACCAGAAACAAATAGATATCAAATCATTTTATAGTGGTGATGTTATCTGAACTTATTTAATTGATGAATAAGACTGATCTGAGAAGTTAGTGTCAAGACCTCAATTGGTACAAAACACAGTGAGCAATGCCAGTGAAAAACACTGATTTGAATTTCCCATCTCCACTGCTGTGAACTAACTGTCTATCTAGCTAAAGACTAATTTACCACCTACTGAAAGTCACAAGGGAAGAAAGTAAATATATGTATATCCTATTATAACCTGAAAGATGTAGGTCTCAAGGTCATTCTTTGGATCAACTTTATCATTTTTGCACTCAAAGTACTGAGGAATGTTAATCATTCATACCTGCTGAGCAAGGCAAGCAAAATGCTTTGTGCTAGAGCCCTTAGCAAAGTTTTATAAGTCCAAGGAATGAACATGTCACAGCCAGAACCACCACACTGTCCTGTACAGAGGACGGAATAAGCATCAGCTCTTTGTAAAGAAGGCATGAAGTAAGCTTGCTAACAGGAAAAGTAATGAGCTGAACATCCTCAGCCTACTACATTGAATGGAACTTGCTCTTTGTCCTCCTTCTCTATGGCTTGGTAATAGCGTGGGCAAGAAAGAACATGCAGAGACACATTTAGTTAATTTCAGTATTTTTGCCAATGAAAAGTATACTGGACCACGGGAGGTATTGCTGTAGACTCTGCAAGCGTAGGAGTGCTGATCTCTATTGAAAGAGCAATACAACGGGCCACTGTTTCTCATTTTGAAAGGAGCCATTGTCATCTGGCATCAAAATGATGCTTTGAAAATGCTGAATATGATTTGCTGCTGTCTTTGAGGGCCAGGTTTTACCAGCCCAGCTCAGACTGAGTATTATACAAAGACGACTTACACAACCAAGAAGATCCAAAGGCTTTCACAAATTTAGCTTCAAAAATATGGAACAGTAATAATTTTTAGCTTTCCTCCTTAAAAAGTATTTTTTTTCCTATGCATAATTTCCACAGGATCACTTTGGGAGGAATACACAGAAGATAAGCACATTCAAACATTGTGAAATCTGTATGTATTGAGACCCTTGTGTTGAAGACATGCTTATAGAGCACTTCAGGATTGCAGGGATGGCACAAAATGGTCACCTTTCTACTTAATTGTTTTCATGCAGAGAGTCTTTGACAGATAAATTCCAGAAACCTTCAAGGTCTCAATCTTCCAAGTCATTTACAATGTAGATATATAAATCTCCAAATACTGGCATGTACTATAGCATCTCTCTCTTCATAATTTCACTGGACTGCTGTATTGAGACAAGCAGGATGAGACTGAAATTTTCTCCAGGGAATTCTGCCTTCTCCACATTTTCATGCTGCTATTTGACCAACAGAGACAGAAGGAGCTGAATAGGCTAAAGAGTGTCTTCAGGGCTTCTGGGATTCAAACTCTGAACAATGAAAAATATCTGAAAAAAGCTGACAGGTCATTAGATTATTTTGAAAGTGAAGTTATTTCTAATAACTGGTGACAGATTTAGACTTCAAATGTGTATGCTTCAAATAAGAAAATACTGATCAAGCAGCATAAGCCATTGTGATCGGTTGACCACATTGTAGTGAGAAATCTCTGTGGACTTCTGCTGGAAGAGAGTGCTTTGCTTTGTGGGCTTGAACTGGAAAAAGCTCATACTATGGTCTTCCTACTTCCTCAAAGGGTAAATACCAGCCTTTTATGCAAACACAGATGGAAAGCTATTGGTGCCACCATTTTTAAAATAACTATACTCTTTCAGGCACTCTGCTCGATTAGAGTCTATCCCCAGAAGAATGCTAGCTGACCCAGAACACCAGTGAATGCAGGCACTTAAAATAGTGCAGTGGGTTGACCCTGTCTGGATGCCAGGTGCCAACCAAAGCCACTCTATCACTCCCCTCCTCAGTTGGACAGGGGAGAGAAAATCTAGCGAAAGGGCTGTGGGTCAAGACAAGGACATGGAGAGATCCCTTGGCAATTACCGTCACAGGCAAAATGGACTTGACTCAGAAAAATTCATTTAATTTATTACCAATAAAATCACAGTAGGATGATGAGAAATAAACCCAAATCTTAAAACACCTTCCCCCCACCCCCTCCTTTCTTCCTGGGATCAACTTCACTTTTGATTTCTCTACCTTCTCCCCCTCAGCAGCTCAGGGGCATGGGGAATGGGGGTTGCAGTCAGTTCATCACACGTTGTCTCTGCTGCTCCTTCCTCCTCATGGGCAGGACTCCTCACACTCTTCCCCTGCTCCAGCGTGGGCTTCTTTCCACAGGGGACAGTCATCCATGAGCTCCTCCAATGTAAGTCCTTCCCACGGGCTACAGTTCTTCACAAACTGCTCCAGAGTGAGTCCCTTCCATGGGGTGCAGTCAGTCCTTCAGGAACAGACTGCTCCAGCACGGGTCCCCCACAGGGTCACAGGTCCTGCCAGCAAACCTGCTCCAGCTTGGGCTTTTCTTCCCACAGACATTTTCAGTTTCTGCCACTTTTACCATTCTGCATTACCATGTTCTTTCACATCTTCTTTTACAAGCGTTTGTGAGGCCACCCTGTCACCAGATTGCTGAGAACCTTTAAAAATAAGCACAGTCTTAGTGACCTGGTTTGCAGAGTGTCCTAACAAATACCATGATTTAGGGAGGGACTTGGGAGTGCTGAATGCTGTAGGAGGGATAAGATGGAGAAAGTTTTACCTTCTTCCAAAGAAAGCATGGTGAAATGAACTCAGAAAGTTACCCATGGCAGCACTGAGCTCAGAGTACTCTATGACTAAGGCTGTTCTCAGTTTACTTAAGGTGTCACTTGTTGCTTATAAAACATCCCAAACACATGAGTATTTGCTAGAAACAGCACCACCTTGAACAGATTTGTCAGCCTCATTAGCATTTAGAACTGCATTTATAGTTTTACCTATTGCAAAAAAATACCACAAAAATGATTTAACAAAAGCCAAATAAATCAATCATTTCACTATTGCTATTAAGGGATTAGTAGATGTAGCATACAGTTCATCTTCAGAAGTGTGGCAAGACATATAAGCTCTGCTCTGTCACTGTTGCCTTTTGTGTTGACTTAATATGGCCTCATTATTTTGTTGCGTTCTCTTTTCCCCATACCTATATGTTTCTCAAGTGGTTATCTTCAGTTTATTTCTTGATGTTCATCTAGTCAGTATAGAGTCTGTTCTTTTGTTGTCTACATGCACAGCCTCTAACCCTTGGCCTTGCATATTCCCTCAGCACGGATCTAAAACAGTCAGTTCTTATAATTGTACCCACCTATTTGCTGGAAAGGAATCAATAAAAACAAATAGATGAATAACTGAATTTTATTTATGCTTTCACCTTCATCAGCAACACACTTAGCTGGTCCATTGTCAGTGATAAGCTAGCTATACAGGTTTTTATCTGTGCAAAATTATCTTGTAAGAAACACAAACACAAGTATTCCTCAGGAATAGGCATCATTATTTAACTGATAAAGTTGTCACATTATTCAGAATAAGACTGCCTTTTATCTTTTACTGTGTGCCAACAAAAATGTATGGTTCTGATTGCATTTTACAGTTGATAATGTAGCAGAAATTATCACTGGTGAATATGGAGGATAATGTCTGAAAGCCATGTTTGCAGTTATTTATGAAGCAAAATTTGATAATTAAAGGATGAAAAACAGTAAAAAATAGTGAAAAAATATTTAACTAATACTATCTGCGAGGTTTCTCACTATCATAGATGCAAAATAGGTTCTCAGTATCTATTTTAGTTCTGTCTTGTAGTAGGTCATTCTGCATATATAAATACCATGTATTACCACTCTGCACAATAATACAGAGTGGTAAAAGTGTCAGAAACTAAAAAGATAATTAGCAAGAAAGAGTATATAGCCATGCCCATGCCCTTAACACATCATTTTCACATAGTAGAATTGACTTTGAAACTTTCACATTTGTAAATTCCCACTACCTTAGTCAAAATAAAATCCATAACAGAGGGCATAGAAATGTTGTTTTGTATAATGTTCTTCGCATAAATGATTTTTTCATGATAAGATGTTTCACACTTCTTGCCTAAGCTGCTGGGTCATCAATGTTGAAGTGACTTCAGTTTGATGGCAAGTGACTCTGACTCTTCTCTTAGTGTTAATTCTTCCAAGGAGTGTAGAAGTAAGCTGCTGAAAAATGAAAGAAGATGAGGTGGCAATATGCCTGAAAAAAAAGTAATTATGGCATGCTCATATTTTAGTGATTAATCTACTCTATGGAAATATACCTTTTGAAGGAAATATAAGTCACTTCACCTTCTTTTACAGCTATAGCTTCAGACATACTCTGATGTTATAATGAAGAAAAGTGTCATCTGGATTAATGGAAAGTCTAACAGTCTAGTCTGAAGCTAAATATTCATTCATCAGGTTTGAAACATTTTTCATGTAGTCATATTAACAGTTAGTAAAACAAAAATGTATGCCTCTGATTTTCCTTGTGCTTACAGTAAAAATGTGTTTTTCCACACATCCTGAAGTAGTATGGATATTTACTCTTCCCACCAGAGAAAACCATTAATAGGAAATATAAATCTCTTCAAGCTGCGTTTGCAGCCTCATACAGCTTTTCAAGTTGCAAAACTATTTTAAGAACTCTATTTTTTCAAAATTAACAAGTTGGCTAACATTTTCAGAACTGAAAACTAGGGAATACTGAAACATAAATTTTGGAAGTAACTGTAGGTTGCTGTTTGAGATCTAGAATAAAATTATTAATCATCAGAATGTTTCTTTGAGGTAGACTGCAGATACATCACTATTACTGCAGCCTGAGAAAGCTAAATGAAGATGTGGTTAATAAATACAGTGTTTGGAGCACAGGTCTTCTAGCAACCCTGTTAAATGACAAATAATATATTTCATTATATTTGTTCCTAGACTGTAAATAGAATAATAAATAATTCAGTTGAAATTTTTATTTTTGTCGTCTTTAGCTTTTTGTGTACTATTTATTTCATATAAGCAGTCAATATGGAACATTTTTCTTAACAGATTGAAAAAATACATGACCACACTTTCATGTAAAAAGAAAAATTTCCATAGCAGTATTAATATCAAAATCACAGACTTTGTTATGAATTTCAGATAAAATTCTTACCATTTGTCATTTTTGCCTTAGCCTTGCACCACAGAGACACAGACAAAATTCTATATCCCTAAAGATGTGAAAGGCAAAATCAGATACATCACTATTACTGCAGCGGATCATTAATCCATTTGACAGATTTCTGTGGGATGACCTATTATACACTATACTCAGAACATACCAGAGTATCGATTTGAAGGAAACTGAAGGGATCCATTATCAGAAAATCATAAAATGCAATGTTATGATCATTACAATGTATATTTCAAATTGCTGCTTTGGTTGTTAGCTTTCATTACTCTCTGCTAGCACAAATGAGAGAGGTCTCACTTCCAAGAAAAGGAAGTAAACCTTCCTCATCAGCTTCCATGCTAACCCCTCTAAGCGTGTCAATCAACACATCCCAATTTTACCTAATGATGAGTACTAATAATTTATCTAGTTAGCAGAACTCAGAGTTGCTCTGTATGTGCCCAGTACTATTTACAATAGGAGTCCTCTTCTGTGCATGAGGGTGCTCTTGTCACTATAATTTTCAGTATGATCTTGTAGATTTCTTCCCACTTGACATCCCAGAAATCAATGTGATCACACTGAGAAATTGCAATACTTGGCATACAAAACTTTTTTCATTTTTTTTTCTAGGTGTGTGTATGCCACACTACTGTCAGATAGAAGAAAAATAGTGAAGTCCCTCTCACTGATATCACTGCAGAGTTTCTGTATGCTTATGGCTCTGTCCATAGGATATCACCATTTTCACTCAAGGCACTGTCAGTGATCTCAGAATGCTGTGCAGAAGTGACTTGAAGTGACTTGTGGTGTATGAGTTTAAACATATTTATTCTTTCCTGGCACTCCATCAGACATAGATGCAGGAGCTCTTTTAGAGGAGCTGCTGGGAAATGCTCACCCCACATACTCATGGCATCTGTTGGAGACTATTGACTTATTTTTTACTTGCTGAAAAACCCACGGTCCTGCAGGTAGTGAAACATGTACCGTGAACAAAAACTGCTAGGCACAGACTGATTTCCCCAATTTTTACCCATAGGAAATCTTTTCAAGACAGAGAGAATGATGAATTTAAACACTCTTAGGGCATTTTGGTGTCACAGCAGACATTGGAGGTACTGATGATTAAACCTGGCAGAGTATCAGAAACAGCACAGGCCTTCTGGTGTAGCAGTGTTTCCATAGCTGCAAGAACTGACCATAAGTTGTTCACAAGTTCTACTTTTGATTAATTTTCCCTGCATTTCTGTTATTTCATAATGAATATCTTAGAAAATAAAAGTTTGTCTTTCCTTTCGTTCTTGTTTCACCAAGTTTTGCAGATTGTTGATCCTGATGTTTGCTGGTGACAGTATGATCAGCCTTTTTTCTAGTAATGAAAGTATTTCTAGTATTTATTTATTCACCAAGTGAATCAGTTCACATTACACACCTGCCTTCTCCTTCTCTTCAGTCATAAAGTTGATTGCTTTTTCTTCTCCTGGTTCATCAATTAAAGTGAGATTCTGCAAGACACAAACAAAAAAATGACCTCTTTTGACAGTGTACTTCATTGCACAGTCACAAAACATGTAGACACCTCAATATGACTTTGTGTGATTGCTTGTTTAGTGAAAAAATATGCTCCTCAGTGGTGCTCTGTAGACCTCTCCTGATGAGATCTCTGGGATACTCTGTAAAAAGGTGTATTTGAGATTCTTAGACTGAGAAGATATCTCAAGAGGTTTATCTTAAAATGCAGCAAGGCATGTTACAATGCAAAGGACCTGCTTATCTCCTTTCACTAAAAAGAGCTGAGATTTATCAATGAACCTTTAGATTTAGTCAAGATGAAACTAAATATATGTTTGAAAATATGCACATCAAAACCAGTGTATTAGTTTTCACGTGTTCAGGGTGTCTGTATCAGAAGGATACCATGAAGAAAACTTAATAACATTACTTCTCAAGCAATTCTGTGTGAAAAGAAAAAATGAAATTCACTCATCTATTATTTGATGTTATCAAAATTGTTTACTAAAGAGAAGCAAAAAATATGTGGTTCAAAAAGTCTATGAATTTTTTCTCTTAACTGATACTTTATTTCTTTTGTCTTCAGTAAACTATTGGAATACTAGTTCTAGATGTTTGGTTTTGTGCATCTCCTCTCCTCTTATCACACGGTAAATAACAGAGGAATATGATAGACACACAAATAGAATAAGATCATTTTTTTTTCTACTAAACCATATGGGGATTTCAGGGGTGCCCGAGAAGAAAAGAAAACTAAAGGAAACTCAAATCTCTTTGTTAGATCAATGCTAAATTGGTGCCAGCACAGCAACTTGGAATTAATGGGCAGAAGGATTTTATAACTGTGTCTTTCATTTAAAACATAGTAGATCCATTTCTGCATAATAATCAAACCCAGGAAATTCAGCCTTCAAACCAAAATATCTTCACCTGATCATTTTTCTAAACAAAAGCCACTCAACTGAAATTGATTATTTCCACACGGCCAAGGAGAACTGGATAATGGAGGCCTTGGGACAAATGCCACTCCTGCAGGAAAACACCTCAAACATTTGTTAACGTAGTCTGATGAGCATTTTTCACGTGAGCTTCTCAGAGCAGTTCTGTAACGTAATGAGGTACCCTGTGAAATACATAGTGAAGGGCTGTTCAGAAGAAAAAAAGGAGACTTTATACACCTGAAATTAAATCTTGAAGCAGTCTTTTAACTTCAATGGGTACAAATAGCCAGCTATTGGCAGATTAATTTGTTCTGCTTTGTTCTTTGTTACATTCTCTGCAAAGTGCTAGAAGTGGTGTTCAGTTCAGTCTATTTGGAAACATGCTTTAAAATCTGAGATAAGAAAAAGGACTAGATGGTCAGTACTGTGAGTTATAGAGACAGGAAATCCCTCAGACTGGTTATCATTCCAGAGTAAGGCTGACATTCACATAATGTTTAACTCAATTAATAAATAATAAGATTTTTTAAACCCAGCACTTTTTAACCTCTTCTTTGCATCTTTGCTCCCTGTGGCTCTGAAATGGACAAATTTAATATATATTTTTTGATCAAAGACAATGTGATCTGGATAGACAAGCTTCAACATGGTTTCCAGATCAAAGCCATCCAGTGAAGACAGAACTGCCATGTGACCACCTGCATCTGACAGTGGAGGTGCACCCACAGCACTGCTGCTCTTCCCAGAGTGCTTTGTGCAGAAAAGTAGCACCTATCCAGTGTTCAGTATGCCTCTCCGGTTCAGACATATAAACTCATACCTGGCTCCTCAGCAGGCTGTCACACAACTGCTGTAACTGCAGGATGAAGGAAATCTTTCCTGACTCCAGCTGGGATTTTATGGCTCTTCTAACACAGTGCAAAGAGGTCAATGAGCATCTGATTCTTAATCTGTAACCACTACTCAGATGTTCAATCTCTTTGTATGTGTCTTCAAGCTTCATTTCTTCATGTAAAACGGGACTAACTTTACTGCCTCATAAGAGTGTCAGGAAGTCTGCTCAATTATTACACATGCGTTGTGAAATGTGATATATATGTGAAAGAATTTCAATCCGTAATCTTTACTGCAGAATTATTTAAAAAAGCATCAGAAAATTGCAGAAACACCTGAAAACACCAAGTTATGATGTTAGAAAAACTAGCAATGTAATACATAACTAGTTTGAAGGGCAGCACTCTGTATTTTGGAAGAAGTAAAATACAGAATTTAATGCTTGTTATCTGGGAAACTGCTTGAGTTCAAACCGAAGATGTAGAAGAAAGGGTAACAAAGATAATATTCAAAGATCATCTTTGAGGATATTTGTTCTAAAAATTTAAAGTTGTTTTAAAGTGTAGCTGATATTATTTTAAAAGTGTGCAATTTCCATGTTACTAGTACTCTCTTAAAATAATATTTCTGTGTTACTATTTCTTTGTGTATCTATTTCAATGTGTGTTACTATTTCTTCTGTGTCTTCAAGACTCTGCAATGAGACATCAGTGGATCTGGGAAGATTGGAAAAAGTTGTAGACCTATAACTTCACCCTTCCCTTCTGAGCTCTTCAATCCTCTTCTCAAAACCCTGATGAGTATACAGTATATTTTATCAGAAATAGTATTAAGCTTCTGTCTTTAATTGAATGATATTGAGAAGATAGATAGCCCAATCTGTGCCAATCATAATGCTATGCAAATTTGACCTTCACTGTCATACAATCAGACACAGCAGTGATAAAAATCTGTGTTCCACCTCTCTTATACAGAATAAAGAGGAAATTATTATGAGAACTATGAGAACAAAAATACTTCTACAACAGAAGCTTAAACACAGCAATATTTTCCCTGTTCAGGGGGCTCCAATGAAAGAAAGTCTTTTACTTATAAATACTGTAAAAGAACCAGAAGAGAATAGAGAAAAAAAAATAATGAAAACTTCAGATAGAAAGTGAAACTGCTGTTTGAAAAAGTGATTTCTGACTTGGTCAGTTCTCAGTTGGGAATTTGATTTGACTATCCCAAGGTACTGATTTTAGAATGTTTTGATAAGTTAAATAAATAAATAAATTGGTTTTTAATAAAGAAAAAGACTGGCTTTATTCCACTGGAAATACTGCAATGAAAGAAATGCAATGAAAACACATGTTTAAAATTGTCCTTATCCTTCTCTGCTGTGATCATGTGCTATATCATTCAGTGTGTTCAACCAGAAGGGTATCTCTAATTTAGTATTAAGACACCCTTTGAACTTAACTCAGAATTATGCTCTTTAATGTAGAGAAATGTTTGGTCACACGGTAAAGATGTTTTCTTTTTCAGTTAAAAATCTGAATATATGTAAAATTAGCTATCACTTTTGTTAAAATAGATTTTTTAGAGTCATAATAAATCAAGAAGCAGACTAAACCTGAATTATTATTGGAACCAAAGGAAACATCTGACAGTCAATTTTTTATAGAAGTTTAGTAACTCCTTTATTTTTCTTTTTAAAATTTCATTTGACAGAAAGAGACTATTAATGATTATTAAAGGTAAGACCTTGGGAAAAATTCTGAAGAAACATTTCTCATACCTACTATACTATGGGCTAAATCAGTTATAATATATGTGGTTTTACAAGTCCCACAAAAGATCTGTATTACGTTCTGGTGGACACTGATTTATTTCTTTATACATCACTTCTATGTTTACAGCATCTTTAGGATTCAAATGGTGCTAAAAGTATCCAGCCTCTTATCCAAGCATCCTTGACAAAGGATTTCTGTTAAAACAGGAGAATAGTATTAAAAAAGAACCATCTCATAACATACTCATCTCTGAGTATAAACTTAATGTCATGTAAGAAATTAACAGATTAAAAGATTTTATAACTTTTATCCAATAAGTAGAAGCAAAGACTGTCTCATTTCAAAATCAATTCACCGCATCTTCAATTTTTGCTGCCAACAATGTTCCAAATTAACCAGGCCTTTCACAAACCTGACTCCTCTTCACTCACACCGTGAGCTTACCAACAATCTTTTATTACTACATTTCTAAGAACTCTTGCAGGTGTGCTTCTTGCTATTTTATACTATTCAGAGAGCCCTTGTGTTTATTACCAGTCCACAGAGGATACTTCTCTTTATTGCCATACAACCATTGGAGGCATACAACCTGCAGTACTCTGAGGAATGGTAGTATGAGTTGGGCATTTGTTGAAGTATTCCCATACCTTGTTTTCTGAAAACCCACTCCAAGGAATGATCTCTTACCAATCACTTGTCTTGAAATAATCCTTAACGCAATTAAATCCAAGGTGAAATGCAAATAAAAATATGTATTTGCTATACCTAAAATGAGAAAAACAATTTAAAAAACTTACAGAAGACAAAGACAAAAAATAAGGAAAAATTAAACTTCATCCTTTATCTAAAATTTAAAAGGAAAATACTCTTTCTCCCTGAAATCAGTTAGTTTATTGGGAATGTTTTCCTGACAGTCATCCACCCAAGAATTTCTCTCTCAGCTTACTTTATGTCTCGAGTTTCATTTATTAGAAAAAACACTTTCTTGGTGGACTACGTTCATTTTGTAGAGGTTCGCCATGGCTGAACTTTCCAGGAAATCTAGGTAAATATAATCTTTCTTATTAATACTTCCTCTTTACTTTTCTTCCTTTTTAAAAGGCAGGCTTGACAATTTTCTTACTAATATTAGGACAGTATCACCTCTCAGCAGATATATAAATACAGCTTATTCAAACCAGGTGCCTTCTCATGTACCAGACTCATCAATTAGCTATTTCTTAACTCACCAATAGTAAAATTCTTCCTTTCCTTGGTGACACAAGGTGTACATTCTATTGTGAAGTATATCCATGTACTGAACTTTCATTTACATCAGTATGAAAGTTCACAGAATCTTTGTGTTAACAGCCAAATGTGATAAAATCATATAACTCATAACCGCTTTTTTTACTGAGGTCAAATATGATGGCAATTAACCAACAAATATAACTGTGAAAATGTTGAGCACTCTTTCAGTAGGACTACTGTAATGTTTTCATGCAGTCTGCAATGATTAACTTATTAAGGGTTTCTTTTAGATTCAAGCTGCTGCCTTAGTTATTTCTTGAATGTTTTCACAATCTGTATAAACACTTCAGAAAAATTTTATGCCAGATGTGTATTTTGATTCTTTTTGGGTAGTTGTAATATTTGTCTAGAATTTTTTGTATTATTCTCTGTTCAAATGCAACAGTTTTGCTGAGCAGCTGGACAGTGTTTAGGTCAGCGATTTTTTGCCCAGCTTAATCAGTAACTCATACCGTTCCTTTTGGACACAAATTTCTCCTTTGAAACAGTTTTTTTCTTTCATGGAATTCTGCTGCTGTGATCCATATTTCTCATTTAAGTCAGTACATTGTCTAGTCTTTCTTCCAGCCTCTTACTTCATTCTTTTCTGCATTCTTGGAAAAGCTTACATTTTTTTATCAAGTCGAAATAGGAACTGATCTGAAAATTTCCTGTTTTGTGATTATAATTCCCACTGTACTTTTTTACCAATTTAGGGATTTCACAAACCATTCAAAATTACAAGACCTAATTTAAACTTCTTGCAGTAATATATTGCATTCCTCAGAGTTCCACCTTCACGGCACCTGCTGTTAGATGCTGCTCCACAATGCTTATTTTACTCCTGTCCTTTTTAGTTAGAGACTTTTGTTTGTCACTCAGCTGCTCTACTGCTAGTACAACGTGTTGTTCTTAATGGATTATTAAAAAAAATTGAAAATTAGTAAACTGTAGCACTGCTGCATTTTTATTAGAGCAAAAAAGGAAACAAATGAATAAACAATGAAACTACTTGCCAAAGAAGAAGCAAAAGGATCTTCAGCTACATCTGAACTGCCAAATAAAAGAGACAAGTGATATGAATCATGCTTAAGTTCATACCCACACAGCTTATAGCTAGCACTATCTAAACCAGACTGGCCATATCCACATCACCTACTACCTCAGTCTGGACACCATATGATGTATATGTGACATGAAAGCAGAATAATTGCTTTCTGTTTTCCATCTCTATATATGCTAAGACAGTTTATGTGCAGTACATGAGAGAAAGTATTGTAAGACATAAAACTTTGTATTTGGGGACACGGATGGAGATCATGGATAGATGGCTGCAAATACAAAGGCTTCTGGGACAGAGTTGGAGCACTGCAGGGGGAGCCAAATCTAGCATGGGAGCCAAATCTAGCTCCTGGGTTGAGCCGAAAATGTGCTGGCACGTGGTCATAGAGGGAGCCGAATGAAATGCTGCCAAGTGGGGAGAGAGGTGGCCAAGATTTTAGTAGCCTAGGGAGTAAGGGACTGAGTCCCTGGGCTCAATTCTTGACTTGAACCTTTTAGCTGTTTAGGCGGGACCCTTGTCAGGCTGCTTGTTCTGACTCGATTTAAAGTAGAAAATTACTTTTTCTTAAAGGTGTCACTCATCAGTAGGCTATAAGGACAGCCTCCCTCTCACTGCTGTCTCCCTCTAAACACAGGCATCTTCTGTTATCTCTGCTGTGACTCAGTCTCTACCCAGTAGCAAAGAATATCTGGACTATTTCTTTGCCTGATGGCTTTCTGTAACATTCAGAATGTAGAAACTATGGGTTATGACCCTCTCTGAGAGTGTACTAGAGCTTCCGCTTCCCAGATGAACTGTATAACCCTGCAGTTATTATAAGTATGAAACAACACAATCCACCTATTCTTTCTCAACACCCACCGTTACAGCACAGGATAATAATATGTTCTGGAAGATAAATGTCTTATTCTTTTATATTTCATACTGGTTTAGGTTTCCTTGTTCAGTATACAGACTGATTCTGGCATTCTGAGGCACAAAATTCTCACTATTCAATGTTCAAGGAACTTGAGATATCTAAATTAGATCTAGTGAATTTTCACTTTCAGAACTATGTATTTCCAGCTATTATGATCTTTTTCACTGGTGTGAAATATCTTGCATCTTCTTATGAATTTGGGTCTCCTGGATGTACTAGAGTTACTGAATGGATTGTAAGATATTAGCTGTATGTCTTTTTTTGCAGAGTGATCACAAGAAAATGGCTGGTTTGAATATCTTCATTCTTGACATTTAGAAAACTGAAACAATTGTTATGTATCCTTGCAAGTTTTACTTTCCCTTAGGTACAGATTATTGAAGCTGCATCAATTTAGTTGTCTTAGCTGTCGTTGCTGTAGTCAGCATTTCAGCTTGGGAGATCTGTGATCAAAAGAGAATATGGAAAATCAGTTACCCACATAAATATTCTCACTAACTCCAAATGTCAATATGCTCACTGATTACACTGTTAAGATGAAGAGCTTTAGTGTTTATTTACATTTCCATTTACATTTCATGTTTCTGTTCAGTCCGGAGTCATGTTTCAATCTGGAATGGTAGCTTAAAAAAATAAACTCTGTTGCTGAGAAGTTTAACTACTGATAATTTGTTTCCTATTTGGCTTTTATTATGATAATAATAAAAAAAAAATAGTGAAAAAACTATTTTATCCCAAGCATTAACACCTCTTGTCTGTGCTTCTTTAAGAAAATCAAGGACAGCAAAGAGAAACACATTGTTCCTTCAATGTGAAAACTTTTTTTTTACCCTAACCGATATCAACAGGATAACAAAAAAACTTTCAAAGCGTGTTTAACTTTACTGCCAATGAGGTCTGAAATCATAAAAACTCAGAGACCCACTTCTTTTCTTCATTCACTCCTATTATCATGTCAAGGTCTGAGTTGCTACAGCAAAACACTCACAAACCATCACCTGAACTGTCTTGAATAAGTATCTGTGTTTTACAGGGTTTACCAGATGGCTCATTGTGTTACAAGTGTCCTTGAAATTCAGCTATGCAACACTGGTATCGACTGCTATATGGAAATGGTTCAGGATCAGAAATAAAATGTTGTGCAATTAAGTGGTACTTGTGGAATTAGCCCCCATGTAATTTATTTTACTGATGCTGATTGTTTTTTTTTAATATTAACTTTTTTGAGCCAGGCTCTGTCACAAACATCACCAAAGGCAGATTCTCTCTTGGCAGAATGATAGCAGTATCCATGAAGTCTGACCACATTCTGATAGTCTTATCACACAACCCCCAGTGAATAAATAAAGAAGCTATGGTTTCCCCTTCATGGAAAGCCCTTTTTCCCTTCATGAAGTGAGTGAGACTTAATCCATTTAATTATTAAAACTGACCTACTTTCTGTCTTGGTTGATGCTTAAGTCCTTTTTTACTACTAGATCCAAGCAGTCCAGCCAGAAAATGTGCAGAAGAAAATATATGGCAAAGTGAAATTTTAAATAGACTTGGATTGTAAATTTGCTTAATAGAGTTCCTCAGCTTCAAGGAAAATAACTTCATGTTTTTAAGAATGAAAATAAAGCCCTGTAACTATAGACAAAGCCAAGATTGTCTTCATGTCAGTAGGTTTACATACCTTGCATGTTTTGCAGCCCCAGACTTTTCAGATTTCAAAGAATTTGTGATC
This sequence comes from Aegotheles bennettii, assembly GCA_013398125.1. NCBI lineage: Eukaryota > Metazoa > Chordata > Aves > Caprimulgiformes > Aegothelidae > Aegotheles > Aegotheles bennettii. The sequence continues at coordinate 18,566 of VZRW01003196.1, read as the reverse complement.
TTACACTGTTATATCATCATTTTGCACTTCTTTTGTTAAATTTATCTAAAACCCAGAAGTCTAGCTGTATAAAGCTGACAGAGGGTTACAGGTATTATGGTTCTAACTTATTTGTTATTATTTAACACACCATTATTTTCAATAATATTCTTATTTAACTTTCTGATCACTACAATCTTTATCTCCAAGGACATTAATGAAATGCATTACAAAAATATGTAATTTTTAAAATCATAAAGATCAAACCACGGCAATGTTAATGTGAATTCAAATATTCAAAGCCTGGTATTCAGAAAGAATGATTAACAAAGAAAATTCAACAATTATTTACATAATGTCACTATAATTTGTTACAAAAAAGTCACTATATACTGTTACATTTCTTGTCTTTATATTTATATTCAATGTCCATGGTTTTAATGGAAACAGAATTTCTATTAGGTTTGTAATATATTGTAATACTGTATAGATTTTTAAATGTGATTTTCATGTTTACATGTATTAAATACATAAACCTTAACGTCAGGCTGATTCTTCAAAAGGGAAAAATATGGTGAAAACTTGCATGTTAACATAAGGAAAATAATGAGATGAAAATATTTTATCAAGACCTTTAGACATAAAGCATTCTGCAGGGATGGATGTTTGCATTGCTGAACCCTTGAACATTTGAAATTTAAGGCAGATTTTACTCCATATATAATTTGCCATGTTCCCATACTTAACAGTTCTACATTTTATTTCAGAAGAGAACATTTCAGAAGATAGCCAGCTCTGGAATTATCAGGTATTATGCATTTGTCATTGAAAGGAAGACAAATGAAGGCCTCAGGGTGTGTTCTCTGAACAATGGGACCCCATGTTGCAGCCAGTGAGAGAGTTAGACATCATTAATTGGTCATTATTGGTGAAGGGAATAGTCCTACAAAGGTTTGGGATTAATTAGTATCATCTACAGTACAGTGCAAGGGAGAAAAGTAGAAATCAGTTTCTGGAAAGCAGATTTAGTGTTACACCTGTCACATTTTCATTATAAACAACTGCTGAAAACTGATCAGCACTGAATTGTAGTAGTTGTTTGGATTGATTTTAGGGAAAAGCTTACAAGCTTTGAAATTTTTCTTTTATTAATGTCTCTGCACTCAGAATGGCCTAAGATTATTAGTCTTCAAGCTCAGAGTTTTGAAAATTGTTTTGGTTTAGACCAAACCTGGCAACACCAGAGTCCACAATCATTGTTTTCAGTAACAATTGGGATAAGAGAATTCAGAAAGTATGTCTGGTTTACTGACAAGTTTTCTTGTTTGTAATAAATAGATTTTTAGGAAACTAGACACAGAAACCATTCCTGTGCAAACCTTTTCTGGTTTCCAGTGAGATATCCAATTTGAATCAAGATTACATTGATTATGTCTTTGGTTTAAGCTTATTACTTGCTATGATACTCATTCAGACTTCTGTTCCTGCTCAAGTGAAGCAACATCTTATCTTATTCCAGGATTATGAGATTCAAATTTAGAAGGCTAAATACTTTTTAATAATAATTGAATGCCACAAAAGAATTTATTTTGGGTTCTCAGAGCTTTTGGGCTGCTCTTTTTCTTACATTAAAAAAATCTTTTGAATACTTTGAGTTTAGCAGCATTATAAAATGCTTTTATTACTTCTTTTTTTTTTTTAATTCAGAGAAATTTTTAAAGAAGTATTTATTAAGTTTTTCTTAATAAGACTGTTTGTTTTGTTTTAGGAAATGAGCTCAGACTGCTATTCATCTATCGAAACGTGGGGGGTTGGGTTTCCTTTCTAACCTTCTCCAAAAATATTTTCATTAGTATTATAACTTATTTTTATACAAAAGAATCCAAGTATCAAGCAAGACACCATTATTTTATGGGATTTTTTTGTTTGTTTGGTACAAGCAAAGAACAAACACGCTGCTTCTTGCCTGAAAATGCTTACAAATCTTCCAAACAAACTACTCACTAGATTCTGTACTACACAGAAGCTAGTGCTGATACAGGAACAGTCTGATGGAAACACACAGCTTCTGGGCAGTTTCCTGAAGCCAAACAGTATCTGTGGAGCTCTTTGAATGTCTAGGAGATAATTTTCTATAAATCATGAGTTTTGGGGGAATTTCTAATTTGAAAATTGTGTCTCATGTTGTTATTTCTATAAAAGGCAAACAGACTTATTTAGATAACTGTGAGATACCTACTCTTAGCAACAATCCTGGAAAAATGCCAGGAAAGACTAAAGACTAGAATGAGGAAGTAATTAAGGAGTGTTAATGGAATGTTAATTATTATAAATGTATATATTAATGAATATGCATATATATGTAGGTTTTATAATTTAAAATAAAGCTGGAGAAGCATTATTTCTTTTTTATTTTTTTTTTTATATATATATTTTCTTCCCGACATTCACAGTAAGAGGATTTGTTAAAAAAAATAATTTATTGGTATCTTGGAATAGGGTAAAACCCACACAGGAAATCAAATCTCTTCTACAGCGTGGTCTGGATGGTAACAAGAGTTCCTGTAAGGGTCTCTATAACAGCACCTTCAGCTGGAGTAGGTTCTGCTGGATTGTAGCCCTGCTACTCCAGAACATGTATGACCCGTCACTGTTGAGTAACTTCATCTACATGCAAGAAGTCTCTTAACTATCTTAGCAAAATACAAGATTATGCGCTACGTGACACTTTCTGCATCTGCAGGAACAGTTTCTACTGACCATTTAAAAATGTCTTATCTGTGCATAATCTGATCAACTTGCAGCAGTTGGCATATGAGAGAAGGGGCCCATAGGTGCCACATTTTTTACCCAGGATGTCAAATAACACTTTTAAGAATATTAGCTAGTTTAGGCACAGCAGGAATCTTCATGGCAGTCTAAAAATCCCACAAAAAATGTTTGTGAACTGATAAGTCAAATACTTTGTTGTGAAGGTGTCTAGGGGTTCAGTCACTTCGGTCACCTGGTTTCAAGCCAGTGAATTGTCTCATCTATAAGAATGACTAGCAGAGGACTTCCTGACCACACAGGGAATTAATGACTTAAAGGTAGACACACAGACACAGTCTTGATACCCAGCTACATCACAGTTATGAGTAAAAAACAAACTTGAATGTCATACTTATAACTTAAGTTCCACAGTTTTTGCCATAGTGTAGACAATGATACTGCCATAACACTATTTATTCTGTAAGTCATCATACTGAGTCCAGCCTGAAAATTCTGATAAGAGCATTGTTACACAAAATCAATGCAACCTAAAATAAACACATTAAAAACAAATAAACAAAGCTGGTTTTATGATAGAACACAAGCTTAGATCTAGAAATTATTGTGTTTTGAGAACATCTGTTAGGATTATGCACAGATTCATGTTTATATTGCAAACTAACTGGATCAATGTTTTTATCGATATGAAATAAATAATAAAATATTTCCTGGTAATTTTTATATAAATATTGGAGGAGAAGCACATAAAGAAGATAGAGATTAGTTACACAAACATAGTTAATCATGTACTAAAGTAAGCTCATCTGAACAAATTTCATTTTAAATGGAGTTTTGATATGATTAGCAATTCCATGTTTAAAAGGACTAAAAATTCAATCTTTGTAATATAATTTGATTCTGATTAAGAAAAAAGTCAAGATATTTCAAAGCTTACAGCTAAAGCTAATTGTCATTGCCTTCCCGGTTCCAAGAAACTATTGACTGCCTCAGAACCAGCAACTCAAATAGCACCTGTACCTGTGCTGGAAGTGAAGCTAAGAACTGGAAATTTCAAGGCTCTTTACATCTTCCCCTTCTGAGAATTTTCAAAGAGATGTACTGGAAGCCTGAACTCCTCAATACCCTGCCAAGCTGAGGAGCCAGGTAAAGGTGGTAAGAATTTCTGAAATAGATCAAGGATTTTGTTAATATCATAGTTTTGCAGAAGTTTTCAATATTGATCAACTGACAAACTCCAATGAAAGAATCACTTTTAAATGTTGATGAAGATTGGTGCAAACCCAGTCATTAAGTGAGGTGTTAATCTGACAAATTTAGACATTCACAACATAAGTATCTGCCTATGTGATGTCTAGATTCAGTCATCTATGTGATGTCCTGTCTAGATGTCAAGATTCAATTTGTGATCAGTAGGAAGACATGACCAGATGAATCATAGCAAACAGATATTTCCATAGTATGATTTAGTTGTTTAAGGCAGACATCTAGCATCATTCAGGTGGTGCTCCTGAACCATGGACAAAAGCTCAAATTTTAAAAAGCATTGAGACTGTAGCTACTAACAGATAAACAGAAAGACCTTGTATAAAGCTTGTGAGCTTTTGCCCATCAATTTTTCTGTGTGCCTATAACAATAAAATACTGTCAAATATTAATATTAAATCACCAGAAGTGAGTTAGTAGAACAATATATTCAACCAAATAAACAATGCAAAGTGAGTATTTTATCAAAACAAAGAAAACACAAGTTTAGCTTATTCAATCTAACAGCATCTGATTAAGGGAGGCATTGTTTTTAATATGATCATATTATATTATATTATATTATATTATATTATATTATATATGGATTAAATACCTCCATGATACTTTTTGCAGTCAAGAAGATAAATAGCTACTGTTTGTTGGACAGATGTTCCCTTTTGACGCCTTTGTCAGCCAGTCCTCAGTGTCGAACATAAGAACTTCTTCCTTTCTCATTGATCTTGGTTTTCTTGAGTTTCTGATCTTTTTGCTGTGTTTATTAAACAAGAGCTCATTATCCTTGAGATTATTGTTCATATCCACGAAGATTATGGTTAGATTCAGCAATGTAAAATAAATCCACATGGAATATTTGCTCCTCAAGTCACTAGCTATACCTTCCATGTCAGCTCTAGAAATATTTTCTCATTTCTCATTTTGTTTTCAAAATGTATCATTCTATCCTGCATCTTGCATTCCTGTTTGCCAAACTGTGTGTGAAAAGGACTGGAACCTAGCAGTTAGATTATTTTCTCTTCTTTAAAAACATTAGACTGGGTCTTTGATGCAACAGGATTTACTTGTCTTGTTGAACTTCAATTTCACATCTCTTTTTCAGTGTGAAAATTAGATTATTAGCAGATTATAGTCACTCTGAAAATGTGACTCTGGCTTTTTTTTTTTTCCCATGGAATAAGTAGGTTTTATGTTAATAAACACACATATATTTGTTATTAAANATCTAATACACTGTCAAGTCCACCACCAAACCATGTCTCTAGGCACCATGTCTACACCTCTTTTAAATGCCTCCAGGGATGGTGACCTAACCACTTCCTGGGAAGCCTGTTCCAATGTCTGGCAACCCTTTCAGTGAAGAAATGTTTTCCTAATATCCAATCTAAACCTCCCCTTGCACAACTTGAGGTCAATTCCATTTTTTTAATTGCTTGTTACTAGGGAGAAGAGACTAACCCCCACGTCTCTACAACCTCGTTTCAGGTAGAGAGCAATAAGGTCTCCCCACAGGCTTCTCTTCTCCAGACTAAACAAGCCCAGTTCCCTCAGCCACCCCTCATAAGACTTGTGCTCTGGACCCTTCATCAGCTTTGTTGCCCTTCTTAGGATACGCTCCAGCACCTTAATGTACTGAGGGGCCCAAAACTGAACACAGTATTTGAAGTGTGACTTCACCAGTGCCATGTGCAGGGAGACAATATCTTCCCTTGTCCTGCTGGCCACACTGTGTCTGATACAAGTCAAGGAAGTTGCTGGCCACCTTGGCCACCTGGGCACACTGCTGACTCATATTCAGCCAGTAGTCAACCAACATCTCCAGGTCCTTTTCTGTTGGGCAGATTTCCAGACTCTTCCCCAAGACCCTAGCATTGCATGGAGTTGTGACTCAAGTGTAAAACCTGGTACTTAGTCATCATTTTATACTTTTTGTAAATTTTGCTTGGTACTTCTAGGAGTAGAGAAAGATGCTGAAGTTAATTGCATGAAAATCTTCTACCTGAGAATTAGAGAAGTGTTATAATCATTTGACTATTGTAAATTAAATATCATCCTCTTGAAAGTGTAAGGATCCTTGCTGTTAGATTAAGAATTCTATAGTTGTAATTTATTAGTATTTAGGAAAACTACTAATCAGAATATGATTAATTCTATCTTCAGTGTATGTGATGACACTAATGTGTGTTTTGATTGCTCTGGTAGTAATCTCTTCTTTTCTGCCATAAGTGGATTTCATATTTGAATAAATGTTTCAAAAGCAAAAATCCATCAACAGTAGTTTCTTATTCCGGTCTTATGTCCCTTCTGCACCTTCCTTTCTTACTCACTTACTGTAAGCAGAAACAACACTAATGGTACATACCAATACATGGTAGACCGATTCCTAGAATAGTTTTCCTTTGCACAGCATGAAAATACTTAGAATAATTTCAATCCTACTCTGGAGATGTATGAGTGTGGAAAACTTGTGACAAGATTTGAGGCTCTGGGATAAGAAAAGGAGTTGCATCTGTAGTTCTAAACTTAAAAAATCAACTTTAAATATGGTGGTGAAGGCACCCAAGAAATGGGCACCCTAAAAAACATATTTTTTTTGCAATCTCTGCTGATCTGTTCTAAATATGAAGTATTAATCAAGATTATTTTTTTCCAAGACCAACTCCAGAATTCTGCAATATTGATCTATCACTTGAACAAAATATTTATTAGTTGCCCATTTCTGCCATCTTTTGTCAGTATTTGATTACTTTTTTCTTAATTGACACTTTTCCAATAACATTATGTTTTAATTGAATAAAAAATATTCCAAATTCCTCATTCTCTTTTATTCTTCCTATAATAATGTGTTCATATTTTCTCTAGAAATAGTCTGTATTATATAATACAGTATTGTATATAGTCACTCAACATAACTTGTCATCCACTATGCTCTGTTTTACATTGCTCTAAAGAGTTTACAAGTGAAGGCAAGAGACAACCACAGTCACCACAAGGAGATCTATCAATGGAAGGCAATATCAAGATAGTATTGCTCAGTATGAGAAAGAACCACAAGGTTTTCTGTAGTGTAGACATCTGTATCTAAACTGGTCACTCAAGATCCTTTCATAAGGAAAAAAAAAAAAAGAAAAAATAGAAGCAAAAAGAAAAAAAAAGAGAAAAAAAGAGAAAAAAAAGAAAAGTATTTACATGATATGAAAGGAACAGAAGATAGATTTGATAAAAGCCTTCAGGCATCAAAAATTAAAGCATATCCATTAAAAAAATAAGATAAAAAAAGAAAACAAAAGCAAAATCAGAGGGACAAAAGAGTATTTTGGAAACTTTTAGCATTATTATGATTCTTACTAGAGAGATAAATAGGTATCATCATAATCCAGACTGAGCGGTTGTGGGGAAGAAAGTCTCTGAAGAAAGAAAACAGGTTTGAGAAGGAAAGAAGGCATGGAATTTCTGTAGGAGTTGTCAGAGACTGAAATTTACCTCCTCTTAGCTGAGCTAATCAAATCAGAATCTTTACATAGGGATTCAGTGGAAACAAACTGACATTTTTATTTGTCTGGTTTACTTAAGATGTCTGGGATAAGTTATGTTATAGTTATGACATTTTTTCCTAATGACTAACAGTGTAGAAAACCACATGATAGATATCAGAAGTTAAACAAGTTGTAAAGAGTTCACTGAGGAAGAGACATGAAAGAAAATGATAGAAGTATAATACAAATGCCTTATAAGATGTTTATAATTCTCTCTCCACCGGAAGAAGTTCAGTGGGTAAGTACCACTCTTTGTAAAGCTAACAGAATCATAAGATCAAAACTGGAACTTGTTTTTGATGAAATATTATCCCTCCTCTTTGATATTACCCTCTGATAAATGTAGATGGGGAAAAAAATGAAACAAACAAATAAAAAAGCTTTCAGCAGGAAGGTTTGGTTTGGTTGTGGTTATTTTTTTTCTATTTTCTAAATCAAAATTGCTAATGTTCTCTACTCTTTTTTGCTACTGATCGTAAGGGAACTTTGTGATATATATATCAACTACTTTTTCCTGTAATATTTCAGAAAAAAAAAAAGCAACACGCTACATCTCTTGTAGAAAATTGTTGTAAAGCATTTGAAGAAAAGAGAAAGGCTTGAATAAGGCAAGACATTTGTTAAAACTTCAGGATCTGATATATTATAAAAGCAAAGCCTATTCAGGCTCAGGGGGTTATTATAAGATCTAAGAAATCATGCTGGCAAAACTTCTGTAGCTATATTAATCACCATACTTCAGCAGAAAAGACATGGAATAAGATAAAAAGAATAAATAAGAAAAAGGCCAAATCTTTTTCAATACCTATTTTAATTAAGGGTGAAACTACTGTTGATTTACATATACAAAAAGTTAGCATGCTAGGTGGATGCTCTGCTAATATTTTAATTATAGATTGATTTTATCTGCATCAAAAGAGCTTGTATCATGTGATTATTTTGTTCCTGTTTTTTCTGGTTTTCCTTTTGAAATAGGCAATTACATTCTGGAGGACTGGTATGAGACTGCTAGTGCTAAAGTATAGGTTTTCTGGCTAATTAAGTTGGGTTATTTTGCTCCAGTAATATGATTCATGAAATTTAAAAAATACAAAAGATGACAGTTGTAACAGCTTACTGACCCTAACTATGATTGTTTGAGGAGATAAAAAGGAATTTTAACTTCTTTGGATACTTTCAGAATTGAAGTATTTGTTGGATTTGGCTTGTTTTCTTTAAGAACATGTTACATATTTAAACACAGAATAATATTTTCTGTATAATTAAATTGGGTTGTGTTTCCTATGGCACAGATTCTTAGTTACAATATACAGGTCAGTTAAAAGTAGAAAAAGTTGATAGATTTTTATAGCATTTTCTAAGTTCTTAAATTCTCTGTGTTTCCTCAAGAAAGGTTTGTCTGCTGTGATTAGACTCATCTATCCTTTTTCAGAAATGCACCCATATATGTGTTTATCATGCAGCCATTTTGTTATTTAAAAATATTTACAAGTCAGGATCCTGATTTTTTAAGTTATTTGATTATTATGCAACACTAGGTTTGGGTTTCATAGTAAAACCAAGATTTTGCTTCCTCCTTGTTAGAAAGTCTTTGTGCTTTCATTTTTTTATATAAGCTTGCTGTTCACTAAGGCCCCAGGGTACCTTGAAGCTAATCAGCTCCTTCAGACAGGAGGAAACTGGACAGCATTGCCATTGTCCTTCCACCTTTACCTGATCAACTGCTTTGCCCATGAAAGACAGACAGGATATATATTACTGTTAACCCAAGACATCACAGAAATCCTAAATTCTTCCTCTTAAACTGTCAAGGTAGAGTGCAAACAGCATGCCATACGATTTTTGTTGCTTAATAAGGGTTTGCCATGCTTTTTGTCTTAAGTAGTCTTCTGAGTATTCTTATTCAGGGTAGGGTGAGCTATGATGTGGATAAAGACTTTGTTGCTCAGCTGCTCTGACAAATGAACTAAGTTATGCTTCTTGATGGGCTGTGGAAAGGTGGGAGGAATGCCTTCCTCTCCTCTGACCTCCCTTTTGGCAAATCTGTTATTTTAATTGTATGTGAATTTGCATCAGCAATGTTTCAGATAAATACTCCAAGGTTCAAATATCTGTGGTTATGCACACCTAAAACTGCATAATGATCACTAAGCTTGGGAGATAAATTTTCTGTCCCAGGGAAAAATCCAATTATTTCAAATTTGATATCATTCCAGGTTTGATGGAAAATTTAAAATGCTGACATTTCCAGTAATATCTTAATTTATTTTAGAAACACAAGATCACTGGATGACTGAGGTTGAAAGGCGGCTAAGGAGGCATCTAGTCCAATCCCCTGCATAGCAGGGTCAGATAGAGGCAGGTTGTTCTTGTCTGCATACAATCAGGTTTTGAATATCTCCAAGACCGGAGACACTGCAACATCTCTGAGGTTTCAGTGCTTGGTCATCCTCACAGTAAAAAAGTGTTTCCTGATGTTCAGAGGGAACTTCCTTGTTTCAGTTTGCCCATTTCCTCTGGTCCTGTCACTGATCAGCAATGAGAAGAATCTGGCTCCATAGAATCATAGAATCATTTTTGTTGGAAAAGGCCTTCAAGATCTTTGAGTCCAATCATCAACCCAGGGCTGGCAATAGCCAGATTAAGTTCTAGCTATGCCTTCTTAGCCTTTCTAATTTTCTCCCTATATGTCCTAATGGCTTCCTTGTAGTCCTCATGAGCTATCAGCTCCTTCTTCCAAAGGTGGCAAATTCTCTTTTTTTTTCCTGAATTCAAACAAAATATCCCTATCGAGCCGGGCCAGTCTTCTTCCCCGCTGTTTGTTTTTTTGGCACAGTGGGATGACCTGCTCCTGTGCCTTGAAGATTTCATTCTTGAAGAGTGTCCATCCTTCCTGGAACCCTTTGCCCTTCGATACTGATTCCCAAGGGACCATCTTATTCATCATCCTGTAAAGGTTAATCAGCTCTCCGGAAGTTCAGGGTAGCAGTTTTGCTGACCTTCTTCCTTACCTCTCCAAGAATCAAAAATTCTATCATCTTGTGATTGCTGTGCCCAAGACGGCCTGCAACAACCACATGGCCCATTAGTCCTTCTCTGTTCATAAACAGCAGGTCTAGCCAGGCATCTCTCGGTTGGCTCAGTTACCAGCTGTTATCTTCTATACCCTCCAAGAATCTCTCGGATTGTTTCCTTTCTGTTCTGTTGTAATTCCAGCAGACATCTGTTAAGTCGAAGTCCCCCACAAGAACAAGGGCTAGCAATCGCAAGACATCTCCCAGTTGTTGGAAGAAGATCTCATCAATGTCTTTATCCTGGTTGGGTGGTCTGTAGCAGACTCCTACCAAGATATCTGCCTCACTGGTTTTCCCTCGGGCCCTTACCCATAAACTTTCCACCTTCTCATGTCCAATATTAAATTCTAGGCAGTCAAAGCACTCTCTAAGGCTACCCCACCACCTCTCCTTCCTTGCCTATCCCTTCTAAAGAGCTTGTAGCCATCCATTGCATCACTCCAATCATACTAATCATGCCACTGTGTTTCCGTGATGGTGACTATGTCATGGTTTTCCTGCTGCACAATGGCTTCTAATTCCTTCTGTTTATTGCCCATGCTGTGGGCATTGGCATATATGCACCTGAGCCAGGCTATGAATCTCACCTCCAATACTGGTATGCCAGCCCCAGGCCTATCCCTAGCAGGACTGGTTTTGTCCCCTTTGCCCTTTGATTCTAGTTTAAAGCCCTTTCAATGAGAGCTGCTAAGTCCTGAGAAAAGATCCTTTTCCCCTGCTGTGATATGTGCACCCCACCTCTTGCCCATAGGCTTGATATCATATAAACTAACTCATGATCAAAAACCCCAAAGTTCTGTCAGCAACACCAGGCCTGAAATGAGATATTAATCTCCAAGATTCTCCGATTTCTTCCTTTATCATTTCCTGCAACTGTCAGAATGACAGAGAAGACAACTTGTGCTCCTGATCCCTGGATTAGTCTCCCCAAGGCCCTAAAGTCTTTCTTGATTCCCTTCAGACTTTCTGTTAGAATTTCCTTGCCACCCACCCGAAAAAGCAGCAAGGGATAATAACCAGAGGGGTGTACCAGGCTGGAGACTTTCTTTGTAATGAATGGGGCCTTCCAGGCCCCAGGGAGACAGAATACTTCCATACAGGTCAGGCCTGGTTGGCATATTGGGCCCTCCATTCCTCTGGGAAAGGATTCATCAATGACAACTACTGTTCTTTTTTTCTTAGCAGAAGAGGTTGTGATACAATGAGTAGACCAACTCACCCTGGGCAGCTCCTTGGACCTGGATGAACCTTCAACCGTTTGCCTGTCCCTCTACTTCCAGAGCCTCATACCTATTGTATAAATGCACCTGAGGAGGCGGTATAGGATGGGAAGTCATACACCTGCAACCCCAAGCAGGAACCTGCTTCTACCTTCCCGTGTCTCTTAGGTTGTCTTCATTTGACTGGTGATGAGAGGGTAGAGGATCCTTTCTTGTGTCTTAGGGGTGGTAGAGTATAACTCCACCAATTTATCACCTCCTCAGAGTCCTTGAAACTTCTTGATCTGAAACTTCCTCCCATAGCTCAGCCACCATGCTAAGCAGGTCATCCACTTGGTCACACCTCACACATCTATTGTCAATATAGGCACCCATTACCACTGATAGGTTCTGGCATTCTCTACAGCCTGAGACCTGGACCGCTGTGTGCCTTTGTGGCAAAACTGACTGGGTTACTGCATCCTTTCTGGCAGATGCTGAGGTTACAACTTTTGACTGAGTGGACACTATCTTCAAGTTCCTTCTTAGAGGGCAGTGACCACCAAATCCGCTCACCTCTTGAGCTAGCTGGGCTTCAGCACCCTCCCCGCTTGCCCTGCCTGTGAGAACTGCCATGCAAACTACTGCATCTCCCCTGGCTGCTGTGCCTACACTGGTCCCCCGCTCTGGTTGCCACACTTCAGGTCGCTTGCACTCCTCAGGGACATTTAAATTGCCCATGATTGCTCTGGCAATCCCACCCCCCCACACCGTGCCTGATTGGTTGTGTCAGCTTCTGGGTTCTTGTTGGGGTGCTGGGTTGCTTCATGGGTTACCCCGATTCTGTGAAACCCCCCTGTACAGCTGGATCTAACTCTCAACCCCTGGACTTATCTCCATCTTCTATATTCCCTCTTTTTGGGTGTTTATACACCTTGATAAGATCTCCCTCAGCCTTCTCTTCTCCAGACTGAATAGTTCCAGCTCTCTCAGCCTTTCTTCAGAGAAGAGATACTCCAGTCCCTTAATCATTTTAGTGGCTTTTTGATTGGCTCTCTCCAGTAAATCCATGTCTCTTATACTGGGGCGTCCAGAATTGGACATAGCAGTTCAGATCTGTCTCATAGGTGCTGAGGAGAAGGGAAAGATCACCTCCCTCAACCTGCTGGCTATAGGGTATGCAGCCAAGGTACTGTTGAGTACTTCGATGGTAGGGCACATTGCTAGCTCATTATCAGCTTGCTGACCATAATAGTCCCAAACCTGGGATTATTCCTCCCTAGGTGTAGGACCTGACACTACCTCTGGCTGAACTTCACAAGATTCTGGTCTGCTCAGTTTTCCAGCTAGTCAAGGTCTGCCTGTTGAGGCAGCACAACCATCTGGTGTATGAGCCACTCTTCCCAGTTTCATTTCATCTGCTGAAGGTGCATGCACACAGACACATCATCCAAATCACTAATGTTAATCATTAGCCTAGTAATGACCTCTGGGTTACAGCACTAGCGTCTGGCTTCAGACTGCTGCTGATTACACTTCTATGCCAGCAATTCGGGTAGTTTTTAGTCCACCCCACCATCTCTTCATCTAGCTGGTACTTTATTAATCTATGACAATGTTACTGGATATGGTGTCAAAAACCTTGCTAAAGTTAAGATAAAATATATCCACTGCTCTCCTCTCATCCACCAACCTAGTCACATCATCACAGAAAGCTATCAGGTTTCCTGGTATTTCCTGGTATTATATTCCTCAGATTTCCCCTTTGTAAATCCATGCTGATGACTCGCAATCACCTTCTTCTCCTTAGTGGGTCTGGAAACTATTTCCAGGAGATTTTGCTCCATCACATTCCCAGGGACTGAGGTGAGACTGACAGGCCTGTAGTTCCATGAATCCTTCTCCTTTGCCTTCTTGAAGGTAGGGACGTTTGCTTTCTTCTAGTCCTCAGCAACCTCTCCCAGCCACCATGTCCATTCATAGATGCTTGAGAGTGGCCTCTCAGTGACATCAGTCAGCTCCCTCAGCTGACCTTGGACTCACATCTGTTCAGTTTGTTTAAATGTTCCCTAATCAGATCCTTCTTCACTGAGGATAAGTCTTCTTTGCTTTAGACTTTTTCACTGGTCTGAGAGATCTCAGATTCCTGAAGGTCAGTCTTACCAGTAAAGACTGTGGTGAAGAAAGCTTTGAGTATCTTGGCCTTCTCTATGTCCTTTGTCACCAGTTCCCCTGCCCCATTCAGAAGCAGGCCTACATTCTTCCTAACCTTCCTATTGTTGTGGTTATATCTACAGAAACCTCTATTTCCCTTCAAGTGCCTTGGCAGATTCAGATGGGTTTTGGCTTTCCTAACTCCATCCCTGCTCAGACAATACTTCTGTATTCCTCCCAGGTCATCTGACTCTGTTTCCAACATCTGTCCCATCAACATAGTGTTACTCTGAACACCCTGGGTCTGACAAGAAGAGAAACTTCCTAGAAATCAGACTGCACAGAGATAGGTGAGCTTCCTTTTAAACAAATTATTTATTTTTGAGTCCTTTGGTGAACAACTGAAATAGAATCAATTACTTTCTTATCACTATATCTTTCTTAAATGCTCTGCCTTTCAATCAATATATACTATCAAGAAGGTAATTAATCCAATGTACCCGTGAAGCTGTTCTTGCAGCTCTGTACAGACAAGTCACCTGTTTCCAGAAACAACTATAAATAAATTAACATTTTATAGAAGGTAGGTCAAGTTTTTAAGGACAATTGGGCATAAAAGACATACAGATGCCTTCTGCAAGGCAGTTTTTCAGCATTCTTGAAAAACCATGTGGATGCCTAACTACATCTCAGGTCACCATAACTAAATTTAACTCCCTTGAAAGCCTAGATCTTATGCACTTAACACCTCTCAGAAGGGTCATCTTTCTAAGGAGTCTAAGCATACTCACATTGTGAAATGCATAGAAAAATATAACTGCAGTGAGAGGATAATAAGCTCATCAAAGACTTGAATTGCCCTTTGGAGGATCTGGCCTTTTTCCTTCAGCATAAAGGATTCCAAGAGTAACTATGATCCCAGCACAGGTGCTGAGAACATTTGTGAGGTTCAGACCCATGGGAGCTTTGCAAGGCAGAATTAACATTGCTTGTAAAGACATTTATAACCTCCACAAAGCAGCAGATCAGCAGTCAATACATACCAGGGAGGGCAATGAGCGTATTGCACTTGACTCTGACCATCTGCATGGGCAAATACAATACAGCAGAGAAATATATAACTTGACTCAAACAATAGAAATAATCTAGCCAGAGAAGTGAAATCTCCAAATCAGCTATGCTACGCTATAGATTAGTACTTTTTCACCCCTTGATACAGTTGTTTGATGGCTAGGCTTCACTCTTTGCGCAAAAAAAAAATGCAGCTTTATTATCTCCAAAAATGACCACATAAGAACAAAAACTTAGTTCTTTAGCAGATACAAAATATTTTTGACATAATTCATTGAGCTACTTGCAATATTAAAGTGTCATTAAAATCAGTCTGTTTCCTATATGGGAGCTATTACATGCTGCATAAAATCCCTTTTTTCCTCGCTTTCGTATAAAGTCATTGAAGCCCAAACTTAGAGTAAACTACTTGGCATCAGTGAAAAATCTTGCAAAAGCTGCTTCATGTGTTTAAACACTTCAAAATTGCTGGTCTGTTTAATTTAATATGCCCAAGACTCTAGAACAAGATTTCATCCTTTAACAATCATAGAACTTCTTATAAAAATTCAATTTATCTGTTACTATTAACACCTTGTCAGTCCATTTCAATAAGAAATTCATCAACTGTATCTCAGCTTTGCACACTTTTTTTGTTCTGAAATATAAAACTTGACATATGTAAGCAGATAGAGTTTTGAAGATTTGCCAGCCTTCATATCATAAACACAACACATTTCCTTCTCTAAAAGGAAATGTTTTATACAAAATGATAGTTGTGAAGTTTACAGGTTACTAACACCTTGTTAAATCTGACTGAAAGAATGTCTTTAGTCTAGCAGTAGTAAACCTCAGCAGTCCAGCAGGAGAAATCTTATCTGTGCTAGCTATTTTCACCTCAGGCCAAGAATTTTAAGGATATATAATCCTAAAATTTTGCTCTGCATCCCATCCAAATACATAAATACATGCACTGCATCCTACTATTGACTTCAACTGTACCATCTCTCTTGCATTGCACTGTGGGATGCAATCAATGCTGGTTATCTCAGAAGCCAGAGGACTATGAAAGGACACACTGTGAAAACTGTAAAAGAAGTTCATATATTTGTGTGTTGATGTGGGATGAAGGAGCACAGAACAACAGAAATCTGCATGCATCTGAAATAAAGCATATATCTAAATTATTCAATTCAGTTAATTCAGTTAAATTCAGTCAATTCAGTTAAAAAAAGTGTAGTGCTTACACAGCACTACAACTAGACCTCAAAATCTGATTCAAATTTTCACTACATTGCTTCCGTTTGTGTCGTATAATTCATCACTGAGATTTCACACTTACCAGGTAAAAATAAAAACATGCCTAGAAATATGGTTAGATAATAATTTATGAAGCAAAATTTTCTCAGCATACCAGTATGCTTTCTGAATGTGTTTTTCTTAGGCGATTCAAGCTGTCTGTACTGTTTTTCCCCAAATATTTTCCCAGAATTTTCTGGTTTCTGTGAGCACCCTGGGATATCTCTTTGTACCCTGGAAAAGTTGTCTTATTGACCTAGTAGCAAAAAAACAGTGGCCCTGTAGGGTGACTCTAGGGAGATTCCCTTGAGCTGCATTTATGTAAATTCAAGTAATGATGTCACATACTGTGCAATGAAGCACAATAGGTGTAGTGACATGGGAACAGTGCTGCAGCCTTGTCCCAAATTCCTCCCTCCACATTGTCAATCCTGAATGAAGGCAGAGTTTTCTATTACAATGAACTAATTTTACCCACTGAGAGGTTAAGAATTAAGAAAAAATATCAACATAAAGATTAAGAACAATGCAATTAGTGGCTGATACTAAATGTAGTTCTTAATTGGAGACTGAATCTCATACATCTGACTCATTACTCAGAACATACAACAAAGGTCCTTTCAAGTGTTTACCATTAAAATCACATTGGCTGATTTTGATTTCATAAAAGTCAGTAGGGAAAATAAACAATTTTAAAAAAACATAGCAAGAGTGTTTGTAAAGACTGAAGCTGTAGGCATGGATTAATTTCTTTCATTCAATAAAGAAAGACCAATTGAACCAAAATATTTTAGTCAGGACCAAAATTACTTGCTAATTTATCTCATACCAATTCAGAGGATAACTTACATGGGAGAAAACAAAGGGACTAGTGACACTACTTGAAACAAATTTTGTTTTATCTTTTTGCTTAAGAAAAAAGTCATGGTTTTGTTTTATACAGTGTAAGAATATTCATTTGCTTAATGAAGAAAGGATGCAGGATTAAATAAACTTTTTATATAATCTAGCTGGGAATTTTTCTGCTTCACTAAGAAATAAAACCAGAGTTTTAATCAAGGTGAAGCAGACTGAAAGCCTCTGAAAGGGCAAGCTATAAACCAAGAGGATGATAGGTTTCAAAGATTTTTTTTTAGTAAATAATAGTCAAAGGTCAAAATACATCATATGTGCAAATTCCAATGGAGTTAATGTGTTGTGACTTCTGGTCATACACAACTGACAGCTTCAGACACATAACAACTCCAGTCAATACTCTAATTTAAATGAGGTTATGTAGAGGAGAGGGAAGAAGAATACATGTTTTGGGATCACAGATGCTCAGCTCTTCATTTTTAAAAACATTTTTAATATTTCAACCACACACATGGCAGAAATAACCTGTGTTCAATGGAATTTTTCTATTTTGTGCCATCATAGTTGAACAGGAAGTACTAAAAACTTCAATTCCGCTTCGCTTATTTTGTCATTCCTTGCTTCATCAATGCAAATCTCTGCTCTCATCATCAATATCCATCCTTATTCAGTTTTCATTATCACAATTGCTTCCACAGGAAAACAGTTTCTACTGAAAGACTGTAGGACTTTTCTTACAAAATAGTAGATTGATGTCAAATGCTTACTCAAATGCTTGTGTTTCATTTATGCTAAACACTTAGAGAAACCAGGACCAAGATGTAGATAAGTACAGACACATGGATTTCCTAGGCACTGCTGAAAACGTTATGAAATTATATGTATGATTCTAGGTTTCTTTTATAGAAACCTAGAGAAACCAGAGAAAAAATAAGGTTTTAATTCTTCTTACATATACACATACATACACACATATACATGAGTTTTTCTGACATTTACATTTAGTTAAAGAAATGAGATTTTTAATGACTGAGAACTGCATTTCATTTCAGTTGCTGCTGCAGAGGTGCCTTAGCCAGATAAACCAAGGGTTATTTTATACACAACTGAAAATGTAGAAACTAATGACAGCAAACATTTTGCCTTAATTTTGGCCAGGGAATTAAACAAGTGTGTCCTGGATACGATTAGCTAATTTTAAGGAGGGCCTATGTAAAAATAGACCACAGATTAATATACAAATTCTTGCTCTGCCTAATCAAATAAAAGAAATGCAGTTATTTTTATTGTGGTCAGTATCTTTAAATCACTTAAGCACAGTCTTAACTCGTGAAATGTGAGAGATTCAATTAATTAATGCCAGTAAATTAGAGAATCACAGAATCACA
>VZRW01003195.1:10273-30539 GCA_013398125.1 Aegotheles bennettii | reverse complement strand
GTGATTCTGTGAATATTTCTCTCATGAACAAAGCATTTACCAGTTATGCTCCACCTGCCCCTTTGGCAGCATCCACAACACAGAATAACTGAGCAGGCCTGCCAGCCCCTTCTAGCCTTCCTTCTCAAGCCCTGGCATGCAGCTGCAAGGCACAAGTGATCTAACACCCATTAATAAATTTTCTTCACACAGTTCATCCTTATGTCAGCTTACCCTTTCCCCATATTCACATCTTCATTCTTGGCCGCCTGTGCTGGCTGCCTTCTGTCCCTTCAGTCAGCTGGCACTACTGTATTTCCGACTGCTGCATATGCTCACTTTTCTTCTTATTTCATGATCTTCTCCTTCAGTTTACTGAGCTTTCTCTTACCTTCAAACCTCTTTTTCTATATTGCCTGTCACTGGGAAGCCATATTTTCCTCTTCCCCTTACTCCTTAAGAACCTGCCAGCCGGAGTCTTTCCACATCCTATCCCTTCCTCTCCTGCTTTCCAATAAATAGTTCTCTTCTGCCTTCTTTCCAGTTCTCTTTCTATTAAATGCTGTCTCAATGTATCTTACTTTCTCTTTCACTGTTTGTCCTGAAGCCATGACAAAGTCAGCTTTCTCTTGCCTCATTCATCTCCTTTCCACTCTATAACCACAGCTCTTTCTCTGGGATTTGTTCCACCCAATTTGTCTTATTTCTTAAGGCTTATTTGATTCAGCTATGTGTATGTTATGTGAGCACTGTCCTTATAAGCTGGTCCTCTGTAATTGAAAAAATTGCCTTTTCTCTAATTTCTCTAATTCTAATGCAGAATTTAAAAAAAAAAAAAAAAGAAAAAAAGGCTTGATTTTTCTAGAAGGGAAAGGAAGAATATAGTATCTTTCTGGAGCTTCATAAAATTAATTCACTGCTACAGTGAAAATTCAGCAGCCTTTTTATCAGTCTTGATAATTTTTTTGGATACATTTTCACATACACAAGAAATCTTTCTCTTGTTGCAGGTTGAGATGAAAATTTATTTCTGAGCCATGTAAAGTTATTCTGCACTAGAGTTCATGCAATGAAAAGGCTATACAGCTTACAAGTCACACAAATCTTATTTTGTTTATTTTATTCTCAATGATCTTTCATTAGTATTTAATATTTAAAAAAAATAGTGAGCAATGATGTTGGGACGTTCTGGATAGAAGAATATCAACACTCAGCTTGGAAACACTTCTAGTAAAAAATAAGAACAGAAATTAAAAACAAGCAAAACAGGATGAATCTTTCTTTCATCCTAGAATTTCAGGCAAATTGTTTCATAAATACCAACAATGAATTAAAGTCAGCATTTCAGAATTAAGATCCTAAATCACATACTTGCAGAGAAAAATTCATACATCCATAAATAAAAATACAACTGATGCAGGAAATCAAAGATAGAAGTATTTTATAATTGACAGATAATGAAAGGCAGCAGAGAAGAAAAGTACTCTCTAGTGGGCCTGATTATGAGAGATGCTCCTTGTTTTCAATCCAGGAGAATATAGACCCACCTCTCCAGTAGAATTTTCAATCACTGTATTTCATAAATCCCAGAGACCACACACTACTGCCTGCATTGGTTGAAATTAAGATCCTGTACTAGGTGGGAATTTGATTTTGCCCTGAGCAATTTCTGCAGAAATTTTTGTTAGTAATGTTCAGTCTGTAAAATATTACAGGTATAACACTACAACAGACAGCTTCATTTCCACAACCAGTAATAGCTCCTAAGTGGTAGTAGGCACAGATCCCAGATTCAGACCTAAAGAGAAATCAGATAAATAGGAGTAAGGAAATTACAGCTTACTTGTGTATTATCAGATCAGATCAGATCTTGACTCTTGCACAAACATAAGATAAATTGGCACATCATACTTTAAAGGCAAAAACCTCAGGTCTGATCAATAGGTTCAGAGTTTTGAAATATTATTTTTGTTACCTGGATTTTAATCTTTATGTTATGCTTAAGCTAGAGCAAGAAAGCTTTTCAAAAGATATTATTTAACATATGTGTCAAAGCCTATTCTGCAGATAGCAGTTTATACTTTAAATTTTCAATAGCTGGATGCCTTGTAGTGTACTACTGTTCATATAACTGCCATGAAACTTCAGTGTTTTGGCCAAATAGTTATTTGCTGTTAAGTCACAATCTGATTCTTATGCATTGCTTGTAGGGAACTATGAAATTATCAGTCTATGATAAATTAAGTTATGGAAGTGGATTGCAGTTGAGACTAATAGTAATGGCTATACAATTGCAGTGAAGTCTAGAGACCTTCATCAGGTCACCGTTTTTCTAGAAATTGTGCAGACAAGTAGTTAAAAAGTGCCTATTTCAGTTACAAGAAACATTAGCTATATGAAACATGCAGGAGAAAGAGAAAGTGAATATGCGTATTTAAACATAATTTTAAAAAAGAAAGTCTACCTACTTTGTAAATGACAAGCTTCCAGATACGAACATTTCAAGTGAATCCCACCAGATGTTGCAGACAGTCTCAATCAACTACTGGGAGAAAAAGACAAATTGCTTCATATAATCTCAATAGCATTGATTTTGTACCTTAATTATCCCAATGTTCATTCTTTCTTCCAGACCAATTTAGTGAAAACACTTTAGACACACACTTGCCCTATTACCTTAAATTCTTAGGACTCCCCACAACCACCCTTGCCCCTGGATTAAATGCCAAACTTGTCCTCACTTGATTTATTTTTTTTTTCAGTTGTTTGCTTGTCATTGATTCCAATTTGTTAACATTTCTTTTTAAATATGTGGGATTTTATTCAATAAAAGAACTCCAGGAAATAAAGCGAAATGCGACCACTTAGATGGAACATTTTCTCTCAGTACTAGAAAATAAAAGCAGTGTAAAACTCTGCCATTATCTCATTAAAATCTGGTTCTGCTTTCAGCTTATAACCTTGTTAAATTAGCATTAGAGGAACAGACCTTTATGTTAAATTCATTGCAGAGTTGTGCCAGCAGGACTAGTTGCATTTTAGTGGTCCCTCATTGCCTGTTCGCACAAAATTACAGAAAAAGCCTGAACAGTAAATTAAAATAGTACACAACTTTTTTATGTTGAATTTAGAGTAGCTGAAAGCTTAAGCTTCTGTAGAACTCCATTATTATTGCATAAAGCATGTTTTCCAGATTTTAAATTCTGAACGATTGATTAATTAAAAACACTTGCAATAATTAACGTGCATGCTAGAGGAAGACAGAAATTATTTATACAAAATTGCTTATGGTTTATTTTAGTGTACATACAAGAAAACTTGATATACTGACTCTCTTCCAGGATTTCCGTCTCCATGAACTAATACTGTCTGGGTGCCTGATTTTAAATTATTCCCTGCAGCAGGTATTTCTCTTACAGGCAGCTCTGTCTCTTCAAGTAGAGTTCTGCCTTGTGTGTATTTCATCTCTCTTGTTTGTGACCCAGCAGTTTGTGACCATGGTCTCCTCTTGCTTACTACCTTGATCTTTTTATGGCTATGAGCCCTTCTTTGTCTTCTTCATGCATATCAATGTATTAATAAAGTATAATACATTAAGACACATGGAAACATAAGCTCTGCCTAATAACTATTGCTACAAACTACAGTGTAACCCAGGTTGTTGAAAGTTGTTGCCAAATGTGGTGAACTCAATGATATTTAACAGTATTTAAACCACAGTGTTTTGCCCTCATCTCTTTTCATGCCATATACTTTCACAACAAGGGTTTTCTGGGCCATCATCCTACAAATGGCCATCATAAGATGAAGTGTCTATATGTAATAGACTTTTAAAAAAAGTGTTATATGTAAAAAAGTGTGGAAAAAATATGTAGTAGTCTTTAAAAAAACCAGCTGCTCATGGCTTGGACAGGCATACTCTTCAATGGGTCAAAAACTGGTTGGATGACTGGGCGCAGAGAGTTGTGGTGAATGGGGCTAAACCCAGTTGGTGGCCGGTCACTAGTGGTGTTCCCCAGGGCTCAGTTTTAGGGCCAGCCCTGTTCAATATCTTTATTGATGATCTGGATGAGTGTACCCTCAGTAAACTTGCAGATGACACTAAGTTGGGTGGGAGTGTTGACCTGCTCGAGGGTAGCAAGGCTCTGCAGAGAGACCCTGACAGGCTCAATCAGTGGGCTGAAGACAACTGTATGAGATTTAATAAGGAAAAGTGACAGGTTCTGCACTTAGGCTGCAACAAACCCATGCATTGCTACAGGCTTGGGAAGAGTGGCTTGAGAGCTACTCAGCAGAAAGGGACTCAGGAGTGTTGGTTGACAGCCAGCTGTATATTAGCCAGCAGTGTGCTTGGGTGGCCAAGAAGGCAAATGGCATCTTGGCTTGTATCAATAGTGTGGTCAGTAGGACTAGGGAAGTGATTGTCCCACTGTACTCAGCACTAGTGAAGCCACACCTCGAATACTGTGTTCAGTTTTGGGCCCCTCACTTCAAAAAGGACATTGAAGTGCTGAAGCGTGTCCAGAGAAGGGCAGCAAGGCTCATTAAGGGTTTGGAAAATGCGTCTTATGAGGAATGGCTGAGGGAGCTGGGTTTATTTAGCCTGGAGAAGAGGAGGCTTAGGGGAGACTTCATCGCTCTCTACAACTACCTGAAAGGAGTGTGCAGTGAGGTGGGGCCTGGTCTCTTCTGTCAACCCTACAGTGAGAGGACGAGGGGAAAAGGTCTTAAGTTACAACAGGGGAGATTCAGATTGGATACTAGAAAAAAATTTTTCACTGTTAGGGTGATCAGGCATTGAAACAAGTTGCCTAGGGAGGTGGTGGAGTCGCTGTCCCTGGAGGTATTTGAGAAGCACCTGGATGAGACACTGAGTGATATGGTGTTTTAGTGTGTTTTAGAGTGTTTTAGGTGTTATTATGGTGGTACTGGATAGACGGTTGGACTGGATGATCTTGAAGGTCTCTTCCAGCCATAATGATTCTGTGATTCTGTAATTTAGGACTACAAATTGCTAAAAGAATATACAAAAAACCAGTTTAATAGCACTGCATCCCTGTCAGCTTCTGTTTTACCTGACAGTCTGAGCAAGAACAAGAGTTACCAAAACCAATTTAAATAGTAAAGATATAATGTTGGTTTGCACAGAGTCTTTTAACATTATTTGCTCTGTAAAACTGATTTATTTGACAAGTAACCTGCAAATGGACCCTGACTGAAAGGTAAAATGACTGAAATGGTTTTAATTTCTTTATAGTTATAAATAAGATTATGGTCCATATCATCTTGTACCAGAAGAAGGGCAAAGATTTTAATTCACAGTTTGTTTTGTTCTTGCTTTTGTCTGGACTGTTTGGGAACATACAGGATTGTATAGGAACCAGGCAGATCACTGAATCTGCTTCAGTATCATCACAACATCTCTTTGTATAATCTCCATTTTATGCTGATCAGTTGATTTTGACGATACCTGCAAGAGACATCATAGAGTCTGTGGGAGATCTGTTTATTCAGAGTGCATGTGTGTCTGAGCACACATGGTGAATAGAAATTGTCCATCTCATAAAATTGGTAGAAGGCAGATCCTGAGTCTGCAGCTCCCCCAGAAATTCATACAGAGTTGCAGAGGTAAGTTCACCCACAAAGACTACTCTGTGGATCTGGTCTTTCTACCTATTCCTAGTGATGCAAATTCAGCATGGTGCTATTGCTAGATATTCTTGTTATTTTTCTCCTTCAGATTACTAACCAAGAAACCACTGTGTTTGTGGAAGAATGGCCTATGGAAGACAAGCTCAATGAGTTTTAAAAACGTGTGCATTCTTCCAGTTAAACGCAGCACAGCCCCCTGAATTTTACAATTAAGTTACATAGGTATTTCAATGAAAAATGCTTCCTCTTTATATGTGGAATTTCCTCTTAAAATTTCCTCTGCCCAGTGCCTCATATAGGCAACTAAAATAATTTCTGTGCATGAAGATTGAAAGCCTTTATGTGACTAAAGATGATTTTCAGGCAATAGAGAGAAGGTTTTTAGCAGTTGGAAAGGAGAGCTCAAGATGTTTCTCGCAGTGTCTGTCATTTACTTATAATTTTGGAAAAGTCTAAGTAGTCAGGTGTAAGATACGGTGACATTAGTTTTTTCCTGCATGTGGAAATAGACCATAATAGTTATTGCAAGCTGGCTAGCACGCTTTGAATTTATCTCCTGCTTTACTGTGCACTGATTACTCCTTGTGGACAAGGCAATTAGTCTCCGCTAGTCTGTTTATGTTTTCCCCAGAACACTCTGCAGTGAGACTTGTGATAATGAAGTCACCTCACTTTACAAGTGAAACAATTTGAAAAATCAGTCCCAGTGCATTTAAAAAACCAAACCAACCCAAAACTTTCCTAGAATAATTATTTATCCTTCCTCATGCTTTTCTCCTGGCATGAAGGGAGGTTTTATACCACACCACCACGTAAGATTTTGTCAATATTTGCATAATTGCATAACTCAGTCATGAATAATGTAACCAAGATAAACTCAAGATGATGACACCTTTTAACATGGAACTGTTATGTATTCTGTGTGTCATATAAAGTATGATTAACTGTTTCGGGTTACATAGAGTTCAGTTAGCCAGATTGTAAAGATGCAAGACTACTAGGCTAGGTATTTGCTGGTATTTCAAATTGGCAATTTGAAGGTAATTTATTTTATTAAAAAAATAGTATTTCCAAGTTTTGCCACGCTGTGATTGTTAGGGCTGATTTAACAAAAAATTGAAAAACATGTTTATTTGGTAGTGTACTGCTCTAGAACAAGCAGGGAGAGATG
The DNA here is from genome assembly GCA_013398125.1 of Aegotheles bennettii. Lineage (NCBI taxonomy): Eukaryota > Metazoa > Chordata > Aves > Caprimulgiformes > Aegothelidae > Aegotheles > Aegotheles bennettii. The sequence goes on along the minus strand of VZRW01003195.1, from coordinate 23,737 downwards.
GTTAAGCTTAATATTACGCAGAGTGGAAGAGGTAACGCTTCCTTTACTCTGAAATGCATCACTGATGTTTTTATTTCATCTAAGAACCTGTATTGGGCACACTGGGTCAGACAAAAGGCCCAACTAGTCCAGTGCTCCATGTCCAGTGTTGGCTGTACAGAGATGCCTAGGGAAGAAAAAGAACAAGGCAAGCAGGAATGATACTTGCCCCTAATACATTCCTGTACTCCAGCTGCTTTCAGCTCTGGCACTCCTTGGGCTGGGTGTGGTTTTTAGGTGTTTAATAACCCTTAGAAGACCTCTCCTTAAGCTCACAATAGCATTATTATATACAACATCTTTGTGACAAGAAGTTGCGCAGGTCCACCACCTGATAAATGAAGAACCAACTTTCTTGTTTGCTTTGAACCTGGCTGCTGACAGCTTCTTCTCTTTTCCTGACTGAAGAGTCCTCACTAACTTAAATCATTCCCTGACTGGAAATCTGTCCTTTCACCTTTCAACATTATTGCTAAATTAGATGCTTTTGCCCTTGGATAACAGAAATTATTCAGCAGCTTTTCGAACAGTTAGCCCCACAACTTCTACTGCATGGAAACATTTAATTTCTGTATATTCCTGTATATTCCTGTATGCCTGTCTGTCGGATTCTGAACTAGTGCAAATCTGTAAGTTTGCAGATTTAAGAAACTCTATCTGTTTAGGCCAAATGAAACTGTGCTCCAGGATTTGTCTTTCTGTTTCTCACCAGTGATGTAGATTTAATAGGTGTTCGAAGATTTTTACAACCTTTGTAGCCTACCTTAAAAATAACCAATGATTTAAATGTTCAAAATAATCTCTCTACAGAATTAAATGAAAAAGAGAAGCCTGTAAAACAAAGTAGAGCTGTGTTTTTTCCTTTTTGAATTTAGGCCTACTTCCCAATTGAATTTGGTCTGATATTACAGCTTTGGTGAGAACTGGGGTTATGAAAACAGTATATGCCCCAGAAGTGCCTTATATAGCTTATTCTGAGGATAGTGTGAGGAGACTGAATGTTTCAATGGTGAAAACTTCAATGCGAATATGACAGCAATGGCTAGGTTGGACAAGTAAACTGTATGAATGAAAAGTCCTTTAAAGTGTACACATTTAGGAGCAACATTCAGTGGCATTCAAAGTCAATTTGAACTTTTATGAACTGAAACAAAGAAAGCTTGTAAGATCAGCAAAATGAAGCTAACGAAATGCTTTATATAAGGAGTCTGTTGAAGAAACAGGAAAGGGCGTAGGTGCAGCCTACCTTTTTAACTGCCGTGTTAAAAATCAACATGCAAATTGTTTATGCAGAAGTCAAAACCAAACCAAGCAAACTACCTCAGAGCTGGGTGGCATTCCACCCAGGCAAGACTTGCAACATCATGCCTTAAAACTGCCAGCAAGAGCTTCAGGGAATATTAGCACTGCAGTCAATGTTGCAATACTCCAAGCAGCAGCTAACGAACCAACACATGGAGTGCCCAGCTGGGCTTACTTTGCTTTGTAGAGTTGGTCACACTTTTATTGCATGTGTTCAGTATATAAATATTAACTCTGATCTACACGTGTGCACTTTTCCAGTAGTTTGATGAGTCACCCGAGACAATCATGCAATAAAGACTTTGTTTACAAATCCTGAGCAAGATAGCATTTAACAGGAAGCAAGTCATATAGATGACTTTTACGTTCTAACCTGTCACATGACAAACTACATTTCACATTAAAGATATTAAACAACTCTGTAATTCCTGGTTGCCTTGAGTCAAATTTTGTACCTTTATCTGAGTGGAGCTTAGCTTCTTTTTGGCCTAGTAAAATTTGAGCAGAAGATGGCAGCCTGAAGAACTTGAGGACATACTGTAGTTTCTTTTCCTTCAGAATCCAGAGGTACAGTTTCAACCAGCTGACTTTGTTAAAGCAATGAAATTAGAAGTTGGTCACGGATGTAGACTCTTATACTTCACTAATTAAATGCCTTTAATTACTGAAAATTGAATGGAGGCACTTCCTGTGGGAGGGCAGGTTATTTGTTAACTGCTAGATTAAGAACTTTCTTGGGCTCTTCTGTAAACTGTCTAATGTACAAGCCCTGTGCTCCTTAGAAATATGAAATATATTTCTGTGCAGCAGAGGTGGAACAAGTAAGTATGCTTCTTTACAATAGCTCTATTAGTCTCAGCTTACAGGGAACCATAGAGTGCCCAGCACTGTTTTCAGCAGACACAAGAGATGCTGAGGCTATGGCAATTCACGGTACAGGCAGAGCACTGGATGCTGGATGACATGCTTCCAGAGTAGTTACACTACTTCTGTGCTATTTCATAGTGCCAGCTTAGGACCCCAGAGCCCATGTTGCTGTCCACTAGTTTTTTAGACAATCAGCTGACTTACCCAATAATATTATTTTTTACAAGTTTCCCTCAACTCTGCTAGTGGGCACAGGGTGCAGAACTTTTCTAACCTATTTGCCACTCATAGCCCCCGGTGTGGATTCTGGGCCGTATCTTCCTCTTGATGTCAAGGAATAGGAGCAATTCTCTACGAAAGCACTGCCAATAGTATACCATTAGCTGGAAATAAGCTGGGTAGCTTCCTGCAATGGGCTGCCTCTGTGCTACCTGATCTTTTAATTTGTGAGAGTTTATTTTAAATTGTGCATGTTGTATCAGGTGAAAGCAGCTGCATGGAGCTCAGTGCTATTCACACTTTTATGTGATTATACTTACATTGTTCTGTGCCCACATTTCTGCTTTTTACTTTAAGAAAGCTGGTAGCCAGGGAGTTTCCCCTTGGTGTGCACACAGCAGCATTTTGGGAAGTGTAGCCTTGTATTTCTCAGCTTCTAAGCTGACTCAGTAGTCCCTGAGGTACTAATATTTTCAGCTGTTCACCCTTCAGGATCCCAGAGCATTTTCCAAAATAATACACAAGTGTCATTTATGGAGCACCGTATGAGGTTTATTAAATAAGTAACATCTGAACCTTACAGTTGAGTAAATATTCCACCCATTCAATAGAACCTATGTAGGGTGGGTGTAAGAGTTGAGGAGAGTTGGCATCACCAGAGGATATAAAATCTGCTGAAATGAAATTTGAACCCATGGGTCTGTTAACAGCCAAAAAGTGTCCTGAGGAATAGGGTGTGTAATGAAATCATGATAAAAGAGCAGCTGACCTGTCCTCACTGAAGGTTTGAACTTTAAACAAAAAAAAATTAATGCAATTAACCCCCTCCAAGGTATCAATAAAAGAACAAGTTTGTCATGTCAACAGAGAAATAAAAATTTGCAATAACTTCTGAAAAAAATCAGTGTCCAATATGATTTAAAAAGAAAATACAGCATATTTCGAGTTTTGTGAAGCTGCCCTGCCAGGGGTATGGGTTAATCCAGCACAGCTACACTTCTATAGCATTGTGCACTTGTTCTTCACACTAATGAAGTAGAGTTTTACCATCTGCAGAATGGTACAAAAATTCAACAGTAGCCAAAAAGGGAAGTGAATATCTGGACAGAATAAGTTGGAGAAGAGTGGACTGAAAAAAAAAAAGAAAAGGACAAGAAATCCAGATCAGTTTTACAGTGCTGGCGGAGCTGATAGGCACTCCAGCTGAAGGGAGCAGTTGGTCTTACTCGAAGACCAATTACACAATTATCCCACAAAACTAGCAAAATCCACATCATATATTTGTCTTTCAGCCATTTCACATATTTCTCTTTCTTGTAGGATGGAGACTGCTGACACTTAGAGTAACAAATCAGCATGAAGTTTTCTTTCCACTAGCCACCAACAATAATTTCTGGAAATACTTGATTCATGTCAGTGGACATTTTGAAACATTTAAAACTATTAGAGATTTATAATGTTCTTTTACATATGTATGTTCTGATTAAGAGTATTTAGAAAGTAGCCTGTTCATGTCAACAGCCCTATCATTTCAAGAGGGGAAATGGCCAAAGGTTGTATATATTTTTTTCTAGTTGTATTGATGACAAGAGAGTGAGGCATGGCTGGCTGACACAGAGAACTCTCAGAAAGTCACTGGCAGATGAGACATGACCTGCATCATTTTTTAGGTGGGAACAAAAGCTAATTTGCTTTTCCTGGACGTGCAGAATATAGTATCAGTCCAATGGGATCACACGCTTGTTTCCAAGAGGTGCTGTTGGTCAGCTTCTAGGACTATACCTCTATACTCCTTAGTTCTTATGCCTCCAAATCTTTTTCAGGTTTTGACTGGTTGATATGTTCACAACATGTAGAAATGCATGTATATGTACTTCATAACAACATGAATTATTATTTAATTCTCTAATTCCATTACTTTATCTGCATAAAGTTTTGTGTTACAGACGTGTGAAAGAAAGAATAAAAAAATAAAGCTCATAAAAATTACTACATGTTTGAAGCAATCCTGAATAGTAACTACCTTTTATGGGGTAGCTATAGAGGAATCCTAGAATGATTAAAACTAGCTGCTCCAAGGTCTGTGTTGCCATTAATATGCTTTTGACTTCTCAGTGGTTTTCACCAGTTCCCTTTCATGGCATTCCTATTTCTCTTATCTGATATGAACTTGGCTGTAGGACCGACAGGAAATAGAAACATCAAAACGAAATAATAATTTGTTTTAAAATATGTTTGTAAAAGATTATGTAAACTTTTCATCCTTGATGTCTCCAATGACTGAAGAGCTAAGCTGTCTTCAGTCCTTCTCTGGAGGCAACTCTTAAGAGTTCAAACAAGCAGCAAGTCTCATTTGAACATGATATAAATGTATATCATGTAGACTGTGTAAAATTACTTTGCTGCATTAACCATGATAGAGGGTAGTGTAAAATATGTTGCTACCTATCAGCTGTTCTGTGGCCACCCTGCCAAGGCAAATTCAGGTAATGAATTTTGGTTCACCTTTGCTAATATAAGACTACATAGATCATATATGTGTTTCTAGTTCAGTCTATCTACCACCTGCTGTATACATGGGAAGAGAAGACTACAAAAAGAGTCTCACACATTTTGAGTCCTTATGAGACAGGAATCCTCACTTACATATTGCATGTTTTTGGGCATAACTCTCACATGAATAAAGGACATCTCCCCATATTCCCTGTGCAAATGAAAATGTTGTGCTACCATTTTAGATAAGATTAATTTTAATCTCACATATGCACCAGCTTCATACCCAAATATTAATTCAGAATTGAAAAAAGCTTGCATACAATAGATAGCTTATAATTAATACAAATAAAACACCACTACAGTAGCCAAACATAGATTTGCTTAGAAAGAAAAAATGTGTCTTTTGGTCCTCTTTCACCAATGGCCAAATCAGTAACCGCTTTGGGTAGTAACCAGGTCCTAAACAGGACAGTGCTCTGCTGCTTTCCATGTTGCTAAAAGGCATTGCAGGAAGTCAGCTCAATATGGCATAACTGGCAGAAGAGAAAGCCATCTAAAGATACAAACATGGGTAAATACTTCATTTAAGAACTATGAGACTTTTCAAAAACAGCTACAGTAGGTTATCACTGTCAAAAAAAATCTGGCTGATTGACAAAGATGCTGTCAAGTAATCACTTGAATTAATGTGAAAGGTTAGCAGTGAAAATCACTTTCAAATTATGTAACATCAAATTTTTCAAAATTACTGGAGAAGTCTGAATAATTTGACTTTTCTAACTATACTGAATTGTATTTTCCTTCTTTAAGGTTAGAAGTAATCATCAAAAGAATCCAGAGGAAATGAAGAAATGTGATAGCCAGCTCCGAAACTTGGTAACAGTTCAGTGGCTCTGAGTGTTATGGACAAAAGCTTCATTTCTCCCCACTGGCTGACAGTTTCCTGGTTACAGAGGGACACCAAGGGAGCTCCCACCAAGTGGGAATGCTGAATGGTAGAAGCAAAACCTTGAACAAGCTTGGCATTTGGCGGAGAACCAACACAGACGGGCATGCCAGAGTAGCATGCTAACAACACCCCTTCATTCCCAGCAAAGAACCTGGTATGTTTTGAACCAGCTGGAGGTTTTTCCACAGATAATGAAATTCAATAAGTAAGAAAGTAAGTACTGGATACATCTATCACTGCAGCAAAACCAGTCCAGAGTTGCAAGTAGGTGTTTTACCTCAATTGCAGGAGGAGGGCTTGTTGTGGAAGTGAAGGCTGTACTTCTTTTCTGTTAGATACTTGACTGAAAGGAGGTTATTTTATTTTATGAGATACGAAGTCATGCTTTATACTTGTTTGTTATTCACAATTCTTGCTTTGTGCTAATGTTGCTAGAAACAGGGATGAAATTAAATGGAAGGCCCTGCATGTAACTTTTAGTAGGATACAGTACCTAGTTTATCTGGCACTTGCTAGGAGGTAGATCCTTTTTCTTACTGTACTTGCTAATGGAGGGAAAACTGGTTGTTCAAGTTACATGTGGGGCATGTGATTTGAGAATGGGCTGATAAGGAAATGGTACTGATAAATTGACTTTGCTTGCTTATTAGGTCTTTTTCCATTTGTGTCAAATACTGGTAGATGCAATAACAATGAAATTCCCTTGGGAAATTTAAGAACTATTTCAATTGTAGCTACTGATGTAATAATAAATTCACATAAATTAGTCTAGAGCAAAATAAAATAATTAATCTTAATGAAAGTTTGATTGAATAAAATGTGTTTGTCTTCTCTGGTTTTGGTTTACAAAGGTATTTATGTCCAGAACTCAGCAGAGTTTCATGTGACATGCCAGGCTGGTGTTACAGATTGTCATTCTTTTGCGGATCATTTATTAGCACTTTGAAAGTGTGTCCATAAGCCATTAGCAAAGATAATGCTGAGAAAGAGGACAGCTGGGGTCATTATTTGAAAAAGCGATGGTATTTTCCCTATGAGCCACAGATAAAGTGTTCCACATTTCTATTTCAGGCTGTAGACCAGACTAGGCTGTTCTTGAGTGTAAGTTTACCTTCACAGGAAATCCATTGTTTGGAAAGCTAATGGAGCCACCACACCCCTGTGTGCACACAGATGGGCCTCTCTGATTAGCTCTTGTTCTTCAACGGACATGAATACCTAGAAATTACTTGATAATGCTGTTGTCAAAGCTCCAATATTGAAAACCCTACAAGAAATGATAAATTTATTTACACAAATTCATCATGGTAGGGAACTCAACTGAGTGAGGAAGCAAATTAGCAAGTAGAAATTGTAATGTCCAGACCAATACAAAGACAAATCATCAATCTGGAATAAATTACTGGAAATTAGCAAGAATCCCCAAATCAAGGCCAAGATCTTCTTATAGGAAAAGAGTGACCTTGTATACAGAAATACTGACAATCCAGTAGCTTTATTTATTTGCCTGTGAGTGTATATAAACAACTACTTATTGTTACATAGTTAAGCGTTCAATAATAGTCACCACTTTCCCCTTCCCTCTGGTGGTAGAAATAGGAGCTGAATAAAGCTAGGAAATGTTCATGCAAAAATGTGTTGATGATGAACAAGCATATCTCCTTCATAGAGGGAAATAATGTCGAGAAGAGAGAATTAATACAGCTTTAATGTACTCTGCAAATAATGTATACATCAGAATTCTTTTGAGTGTCATGCATTCAGTTATTATAAAATAAATCTGAAGAAGGAAGCCTTCAAATATCGTAGCAATTAACATCTTAGTAATACCACATTAACATATTTAGATGTTTATAATCACTGCTCAGCTCTAGAAATGCTGCCTCTCCTAGTCTTTTGCAGTGGAAAAAAGGAGTTTGTCTGTCTGTAAGGATGTGTTAGGTTTTCCAGAAGTAAGAGATGCATGGAGACAATCTAAAGCATGAGCAAAAATTTCCTTCTTTTAGTCTCCATATATACCTAGAACAGAAATTCAGTTTCAGATTAGGTCCTGCTGTAACAGTGGATCATATGCAATACAATTAGTAACTTTGGGAAATGCAGTTGGAAAACAGAGTTGCAAAACTCAATTTGTTTATGTGACAGTTCTGAAGGTGTGAAAAATGTGATTTTTAAAGTTATGTATTCCCCTTGCTCCTTATACAAATAGCCTGGCTAAATACACATAGATTTTCAGAGGAAAAGCTAAAGGCACATTCTTGTCACCAGAGTGATCCTGATAAATTGGAAAGTCTTACTACAAGGCATTTGAGGCACTTGAAAGAAAAGGGACAGAGCTTTGAAAGTGCTAGTCCAAGTGGCCGACAGTTTATGAAATCAAGTAGTTCTGCTACAAGCAACTGAAATGGGATCTTAAAATGGGAAGTGCTGGGCTGATTCTGGTGGCAGTGTCCACACTGCTGCTTGCCCAGCTTGCAATGCAAGTTGCATTGTTGAATTTTAATCTGGAAGCAGCTTTTCCTGTGTATAGTATTGGATGATCCAAAACACACTTTCTGGATAATTTGTATTTTACTGATTTTTCTGGATAATTTGTATTTTACCTCATCTGCAGGGACAAATGATTGTGGTTACATAGCTGTACTACTTGTGGCTCAATTTTAAAATATATTCATGGAGAAGCTCCTTTTGTCTTTGCATTTACAGTACTGTCTTTCCAATATTATGAACACACTGCCTTTGTTCTGCTGAGATGCACAGACTGCTGCTGTGATAATGAAGCTCTCCCTGCTTCATTCACCCAGAAGAGATACCACTGTGCAGCAATATTTTCCACATAACCGCAGGCAACTCTGACGTTTATTGAACATCCACAATGTGATTTTTTGATTATGTGACCTGCCCAGCACACTTTAATACTGTTTGTACTTCGATCCTTTTAACCTTTCAGTCTTCGCTTACTATAAAACCAGTGCGTGGACAGAAACAAAATGGTATGCCACATCAAACCCTGTCAGAATTCAAAGTGAAGTATTGTGAAAGTGGAAGAGTCAAGAAAGAATAAGTTTACGCTGATTTATATAAACACTTTATTCAAATGCTTTGGATACAGATGAACAGTCCTTGTGCAATATTTGTTATGGTTTCACCTGCTTTAAGCTGGAAATGGAAAGTGTTTTGATAAATGAGACAGAAAAGATTGCAGAGTTGCTCTGCAGCTGCAAGTACTTCTGTATGTTATGCTGAAGTGCTACTCTACATCTTGTAACAGCAATAAACTCAGTAATCGAAATTTTTTTGGTTGTGCCTTTTTTTTTTCCCACAGAGGAGGAACCTTGTGCTGCACTTTCAATGACTGGCTGTGCCTGCTGGTATCTCCTGGAAAGAGAAAAGTATGGGTTTTGGTGTTATTCTTCAAAGGACATAGATGTAAATCTTGGTTTTAACCAAGATTTGTTTAAAAATGTGTCCTATAACATTACTAGCAACTCATGTTCTTTTCAATTATTTGAAATTCTATTTTACCCAAAACTGAGACCCTACAAGTGCAAGATCAGATTTCAAACCAGTGGAAAAAGCAGGAAAAATTCTGAGGGCTAGAAAAGAATATTTGAGGGACCCTTTAAAACATTCTTTAGAATTTAAGAAATTTCATTTTATATTAAATGATTGATAATATTATAAGGCATTTTTTAAAAAAATGTGTTTAACATTGAGTTTCTGTAATCTCCTGGCTGACTGTGGCTTGATTTTCCTCTAACCCTAGGGACATGTTTTCTTTAATTCTTATATTCTGGTTGCATTTCTGCAGATAAAAGTATACAGCTTCCCTGACTGGCACAGTGTCTGTCTAGTTGGCTTCTAAATGGAGGATAAATGAACTGATTTAGATGTCTGTATTCTTTCCCAACTCATCCTTCTCCCTAATATATACAGTCTCTATTTAAGAAGGACAAGGGCGTAATACCCTCCCACCCCAGTTCCATTTTTCCAAATGTAATTTCTACATTTGTTTCTTATATGTACTGGATCTAGAGCTGTTCCTACCCATGCCTCATTCCTGCTTTATATGAGAAAATAAAGCTTGGCTAAATTATGCTGAGAAACTGTGTAATTCTTTGTAGTCAGCCCAGGAAAACATGCTTGTAATGGTTTCCTGTTCTGATTTTGGTTTTGGTGGTACTTGAGTTCTACTGTTTTATGGTAGGCTGCAATAAATAACATAGAATAGCTGGCATAAAGTAAACCTGTGTGCACCCCCAAGCTGTATATTGGAAGAATTCAGATGAAAGTGTTGTTTAACTCTGGTGTCACCTGTAGAACTGGTCATCTTTATAAATGAATTATTTGCATGGTACATTTATACTGCAATAAATAAAAAGTGTTCAGAAAACCTAAGGTAACCGAAACTGATGCTTAATAAAAATCCTTAAATCAATTCCAGAAGGATTTTTTAAAATGCTTTCCAGCTCTGGTGATTCTTCCTTTCAAGTTTACTGCTACTACTATGACAGCTAAAAACTGAATTTGCTTCTAAAGTTATTGAGGCCATCATACAACAAACAAGGATTTAAGAAGTCAGGTATTTTTACAGAAGCCGGTGGGTATCTGAGAAGACTACTTTATGACAGTGGGGTTTGGAGTTAGTGAAGAACAGGAGACAGCAAACATTGCACAGAGAAAGAAACAGTTCACAAAGGTAGGATATTGTATCATGCGAGGGTTAAATGTGGACTCCAGTATGTATTCATGTATTTGGGGGACAAAGTTAAAACATCTTTATGTTTCATTTTAACTCAAGTTGCCACTCAGAGTAACTTCTGAGACAGGTGGCAGGATGTCTCATCAAAGTGAAACTAGAGTTGCCCTGCTGAGATTCCACCTGCTTTGTAAAAGTGCCTCAATCTTCTTGCCAAATGGAAAGCATTACCTGACTCCAGCAGATTTTGAGTCTGCATCAGTATCAGTTAAAAGTGATGTTAATTCGGGTTGTGAGATTAAGCACTAGAAAACACACACTGGACAACCAGAACTAGAAGCCTCCATCTTAAAACTGCAGAATTGTTTAACATAATTTGTTTCCTAACCATAGGAATGAAAGTGTTCCGTGTTTCTCAAGGGTATCAGAGCATCCACAAACCAAGGCTCTGATCCTTCGTTACCTGATAAAGGAGTTGTTGTTGGAGTCACAGGTGAGGTTCTAGAGTTAACAATGAGCTTTTTGTGGTGAAAAAAAACCCCAACCTACTGGCCTTTTAGGCTGGTTTGGGAAATATACTTCTAAATGTATGTACCTGCTGCACTTAGCATTTGTAAAAAGTTAGCACTCTGTAAGACCACTTCCCTCAGTAGATTTTCAACTAGTAATTTAATTTTCTTTCTCCCATTATGACATGGTTTAGCACTGCTCAGGTCATCAATTCCACACAATAAAAATAAGGCTGATAGCAGTTGCTGCTATAGCATTGTTAGAACTAGAATACAAACAAAAATAGCTCATAACTGTACAAGTTATGTGCATGTTGATTACATCTCATCCACTGGTATCTCCAGTGGATACTGGGTCAATCCTAGTACTATATAATTTTCTTTGGTTTAAGGTAATATGCTTATAGCACAGAATGTCATGGAGTTGAAAGCAAATAAACCAGCAGTAGTATCCTAATTGCATTAAGCAATCAATCACTTGAGAATGCATTTAATTCCACACCATAGTAAGTACACCTGAAACCACCACAAGCATACTAACAAAACAGTCCATTTGGTTTAGCCCTGATTTTTGCCTAGTTTGCAGACATCGTATCTCAGAACTGTTTGCATTGACAGTACCCTAGTATTTTGTGGGCTAGCAGCCAGATTTATTTCTATAAAACAGTATTTTCTCACTAGACATGGAAGACCTATCTGAAGAAGCCCTTCAGTTTTCAGATGTCTCTCTGGACAATTTTATCTTCTTTCAGAACATTTCTTTAGGTGAGATTCTCCAAAGGCAATATGCAGTTAAATGTGCCATTTCGAAAGCTGTGCCTTAGTTTCTGGATTATCTTGATGCATCTTAGAACCACAGAATGGTTTGGGCTGGAAGAGACCTTTAAAAGTCACCTAGTCCAACCCCTCTGAGGTAAGCAGAAACATCTTCAACTAGATCAGATCTCTCAGAGCCCCATCCAACCTAACCTGGAATGTTTCCAGGGAGGACTTCCTTCCCTTACCTGCATTGCACGCACTTTTGGCCTTTTTGCATATATTTAGACTTTTCAAATTCTATTTTTATTTTTTCCCCATGAAGGGATGGTAGGACATCAAGTTCAAAGTTATTAAGGATAGTTTAGCTTTTCTTACATTTTTCTTATGCATGACTTAGCAATAGTTCACTAGTGGATTTATATCACAAATGGAAAACATCTCTAAGCTCTTTTGAAACAACTGTTTTGTAAACACTGTACCTAAACTCAATGGGTTTTGGAATCCAAATCCTTAACTAAGTTTGTAGGCATGACCGCAGTAGAATTGTTGGTAATTATAACAACTATCAGTAACAGGGGCTAGCAGCAGCAACTCAATACTTGACAGCCATTGGCACTCTTTACAATTTCAATTTCTAAACTAATCTCTAGTGTTGTCTGTTAGGAATTAAAACCTTAGGGAAAACAGATATATTCATTACTTTTGCATTTCCAGATTGCTCTGGAAGGTTGCTATAGGCACAGAGTATTATAATTCTTCTTTCTGTCCCCCAGACAATGCTTGCAGCAGCTGTGCCCCAAGCCCTGTGTTAGCAGGCAGCTGACCCATAACATATTAAATTAAAAGAGAAAAAAAACAGAAACGCTTCCATAGACTTTATAAGCAAGTGTTCACTATTTCTGGGAGTGGGGGAAAGAAGAAAGCAGGCTTGTGGAACAAGCTGGAGAAGATAAGTGTGAACAAATACATGACAGACCACCGATACGTAGGACAGCTCTTCTGAGACTGGGAGGGGGCCTAAGAAGGATGTGACAGTAACAAAAAATCCATCTCCACCAGCTCTGGCTTGTACACAAACCACGGGATACTGAAACATACTCCTACAGTGATTCCCACGCCACGTGCTACCTTCCCATCTCTGCCATTTCATCTCCCAAGAACCCTGAAGCATCCCCAGTGAACGTTGCAAACTTTGAAAATGGGTAGAGTTTTCCCATGTGAATGCTAGGGAAACTATAGGCACATTAGATGCCCTGGAATTCTGCATCTACCTGAGCTCACCTGTGCCTATGTGCATTTTCAGGAAGCCACAGCAATAGAACAAGTCCTGTGTGGTAAGGCAGCAGCCAGACTGGCCAAGGGTGCTTAGAGCAGGCCCCCCCACGCCCCGCTCCCACCCAGCGGACACAGAGCACTTCTTTTACTCTCTCATCACAAAATCTTGTGAGATTCCTGTTCGTTGTGAGGATTATTACATTAAAAATATCAAACAAACCATACCGAGCTGTTTCCTCGGGCCAGATGCAGCAGCCCCCCAGGCGGGGACCCGCCTGCTGCGGGTACAGCCCTGCCGCGGGCTCGGGGCAGCGCCTGCCCGCTCCTCCGCCTCTCGGCTGGCACCGACC
>VZRW01003193.1:143915-277763 GCA_013398125.1 Aegotheles bennettii | reverse complement strand
TAGGATTCTGTGATTCTCTGAAGTACTGCCACACCTCAAACCCCAACAATGCCCATTACTGATGTCCCTCTACCCATACCAGCATGGGTCACTGCTATATCAACTTCTGCAACAAGCACTGCTACCATTCCTTCACCTTAATTAGCTTTCATTGCATAAATCAATATTTCAACAAGAAAAAAAATAGCTAAAAATGTATACTGTGCAGAAAATGCAGTACAGACATATTGAATAGCCTAAAGATAATGATATTTTCAGAGACTGTGGTCATTTGAAAGTCCTGAAATGTAATTTTGAAAATTGCTTTACCAAGTTAATAAAAAAAGAACCTGAGAAAAAACTCACAAAGATACGTATTTGTTAAGTTATTTTCTCTATTTTTCCCAGTTGCTGAAGGTTAGAGCTGTGTCTTATTTGCCAATAAAAGATTTTCTAGGACTCTTCAGGCACACATCATAGAGCAGTTACCCAAATGATCACAGCCAAATGAGACATCTCCGAAATAGACTGGTTGTACGTATAACTAATACGTTTAGTATTACATATAAGTACTGGCTTCCAGTAATTTAAAAAACATCTAAAAGAGTTCTCCATCCAGAAGTAAAAGTAAAATTACCCCTCCGCAAAGACAGGCTAAGATAGCACATGCTGAAACACAACGTGGAGTGTCCAATGAAACAGAGCCTCGTCTGTGCCTGCCCTGAAGACGACACAGCGCAAAACGACAAACTAAATGCAGGGTGGGGAACAGCACGGGGGCAAAGTGTCCCCGAGTGCCCCACACAGGGGACAGTGAACAGCTTTGCTCAGGGAAAGCTCCCCTTGGAGTTCACCAGCTCACAGAGCAGCCAGCAGCGCTCCTGGCTCATTGTCCTCCAGCCTTGGTTTTGCCCCCAAAACCACTTCTCTTGTGAGTGTTCCACTCAGAAAAGCACAAGGTACTTTCCAGATCTGCCGAGAGAGTAAAAGCATGAATGAATTTTATTTCATCGTTGTTTCAGCCCTTCATAGCCTTAAAGGAGGGACTTCATTTCTCACAGGTATGATTTTACAAAATCCTGGCCAGTCTCAAAAGCAAAATAACACCAATCAATATTAGCCAAAATAACATTCAGCCTCTACAGAAAACCAACCACATAAGCTACATGAAATCACAGACATGTTTATCTGCCTTGCTCACATGTTGTTGGAACAGTCCTGGCAAATTGCCATTAAAGTGCACAAAAACAGAGGAAGGGGACATTGTTGTATTAAAGACCGCAGGTCTATTCAGCACTTCTTGTAATACCCAAGTGATCTGCACAGTAGGGCTACCTCTAACAGGAAGAACTTTTTCACTGTGCGAGTGACGGAGCACTGGAACAGGCTGCCCAGAGAGGTTGTGGAGTCTCCTTCGCTGGAGACATTCAAAACCCGCCTGGATGTGTTCCTGTGTGATGTACTCTAGGTGACCCTGCTCTGGCAGGGGGGTTGGACTAGATGATCCTTCGAGGTCCCTTCCAACCCTAGAATTCTGTGATTCTGTGAATTTCCCAGTATAATAGGAATTTCCCAGTATAACAGGAAAGGAGGCAGAATTCCTAGTCTGCACTGGGGTGAGAAGCACACTTCAGGACAGACTGTGTTTCCCTCTGGCATGGAGGGTCCAATTCTGCAGAAGGAGCACATTACCTTCTGCACAACCTAGGAGGTCTTGTGCAGCAGGAACCAGAAATGCAGGTCCTTTGACGTGTGATTTCCCACTATGGAGGATCAAGAGGCTCCATAGCACAGAGTGTCACCATCCCTTGCCCTGGCAGCAGAGTCCTGAACCAGTCAGATCCCAGCCCCATGCTTTGGCAGCAGTGTGCTGCCACCGAGGGCTCTTTCAGACACAGCCTATGTGTTCAACATGTTTTATCTCTCAACTCCTTACTCAGATGTTCCCCCCTTGGAGATATTTTTGCAATGCTATTTGACCCTTGCCAGCCGGCGTGGTATAGCATTTTTGGCAGGGTGTTGTTCGCAGGCTGGTCCACTGCCTAGCTCCATCCGTAAGAACTTCTCTGACCTCCAAGGGATGACAAGGACTGCGCTGATAGCTTTCCAACTCAGACTGAATGTTTCTGGGCAGGCCACATGCTCATACTGCGTGGTATAGGGCTGCCAATCTCATACACACCACATCTGTCTCTGCTGTTTTCTGTCTCTGAGGGATTTATTCCTCCCCTTCACTGGTATCGTGGCCCCTCTGAATGAGTCTGTATATGCTTTAATTTATGCAAAACTCAATCATCAACTTGGCTCTGGGGAGTCTTTTCCAAAGGGGAAGCTGTTGTCACTTCCTTCAGAAACAGGGCACAACATTACCTTTACAACGTTTTTTTGCAATGACAAGCTGTAGTGCTACCGAACTCCAGCCGCTCTCATTAAAAATGACTACCGTTTGTAAGAGCTCAGTGGCTTTGTCCCCAGATCACCCTGCCCATCTTTATGGTAGTTCTTGCAACCTCCCCAGGCTGACAAATCTGCTGCTGCTCAGTTACTGCTATTTTTTATGATCTCATTTCACTCCAGCACATCTTGGTGCTACTCCACTGTAATCACGGTGGTTAGGACAGGGGTAAGCTCAGGGCTTTTGCTGGATTTATTTACTGATGTACTTTTTGAAATCTACTGCCAGTGTGGAGGTTTTACTAGCCCTAGCTTTTAAGCATAGCTGTGAAGGCAACACGGTTTGCAAGGTCTCACAGAGTCCCTGCATAAATGGGATAGGATTTACTGAGCCACAGTGCCCATGTTAATAACCCAAGATACAATTAACAATCTAATAAGAGTCCTAATAACAAACTGTGCCCAGTCATGCCATGACCATAACACATTTGCATCTTTCCATTCTGTAGCCTTCACCTCTTGTACAAGCCAGAGCATCATCTTAGTGACTCATGATAACATCTCTCCATCCACAACATTTTTGGATGCTAGGCGCTCCTGCTAGCCTTCAGCACGCTGCCAAGGTTGACAGGGCACGCAGAGCTCACCTGCCTGTATGTCACTTTAGGACTCCTCAATAGCAGTGTGTTCCCCTCCAGGCAGTTTTAAGAAAGGCAACGACAAGGCAAACAAGTTTAGTCTGACCCCTGTGTCTTATTTAGCTAGTACGACTTGGCATTTTGGGAAGAAGAGATCATTCTCTGGACCAGTGTTTCTTGTTCTCCATGTGCCTCAGCTGCCCAGCCTACAGAGATGCTGGAAAGTTTCAAGCACAAACCTGGAAACATTTCAGCCTGTTTCAATTTTGGCTTTTTCTCTTAAAATTAATCTGCCTTGGTTAGACGAATGGTCCAGCAAACTGCAGTACAATCATGAGACTTGCACAAAAGCTCTGCATTCCCTGGATCCTGCTCTGGTATGAATTATCCTCAAATCCTTGAGCATATATTCAAGAGATTTTTTTGGTATGAACTTTCTTCCAAATTCCCTACCCAATAAAGAAGCAGTAGGAAATCAGAGTTTTGTTTTCTTTTTTTCTAGAACCTTAATCTTACACTAATTCTAAACCTGAGTGGCTAATGTCTACTGCAAACTAACTAAATGCCTTTTAACCTGTGAACTGTGGTCCCTACCATAAATTGGTGGAACAGTCAATAGGAAAATTAAGTCCTCCCTGTTCCCTTTCTCAAACTAACATTAATCATAAACCCAGAGTAAAATGGATTGCTCACAGAGCTGAATCAAAACTCCTTGTTCCTTCCAATATCATTCTTCATCCCAGACCTATGTCTTTCCTTAATATTTGCTTTCACAATGTTACAGGGTAATGCATGCAACCTAAATTCTGAGGAAAACAGCACTTGGGTAACCACTGTGTGCAAGAAATAAAGATCATGGTCTCATTCAAAATTGGTCTCTGCTGTGGGCCAAGCAAAGTTTCAGTGGAAAACCATTCTCCTAATTGCTTCTTCTCTGAAACCTGAACTCTGTTGTGAACTTTGACCAAAACGTACCAGCATGAATAGTATCTATATAAAAAATGAAGAGCGTATATTCAATTCTATAAAGCGTTGTTCCACATTCTGACATCAGGGTAAAGAAAACAGAAGAAAAATGTACCCTTCATGACATCGCCTTTCTGAAACTCTAATCTGACGTGTATGAGATATAATGAAAGCAATCCAGAGTCTACACCAAAACTAATATAAAGCCACACGCTCCTGCAGTCATGTTCCCCTTTCTGAGTCTATAGACCATGAAAGAATTTGAGAGCACCTGCTACTCTTCAAGCTCCCTTTCTAAGACCATAAATCAAATACTCAGCAAAGCAGACAACCCCAAACCAGCTTTTGCCCCACCAGAACCATGAAACCCTTCCCACAGCCATCCCTAAGCTGACAGGAGGCCTTTCCCTCCTCTCCCCTCCGAGGAGGAATGGGGCAATTCAGCATGTGCTCCTAGAAACTCTCTTGCTCCAAATCCAGCAGAATCAGAAGAAAATCACTATCCTGACTGTTTCCTTCGGAAACCCCTACCCTACATCAAGAGGGCTCGTATCATTCCCACTCCTTGACTCAGCTCCCTGTGTGCAGCAGAAGGCATGGAGGATCACCCTCCTGAGTGCTCTCTTCCAAAAAGCCACACTCTGGCTCTCCCTGGTGGGGCAGAAAAACATACCTAGTTAAGCAGTCTGTGCGTTGAAACTAATCTGACAACCATTCTTCTTACTAATCCCAAGGGCCATAAAATAATCAGTAGGACACTGCACACCTCATTGCTTTCTCTAAATCCCTGGCAGAAAGCACATCCGAGTAAGGAGTGTCCACACAAAAAAATTGTATAAATGCATTTGCTTCTACAAGGACTGTTCTTCCTCTAAACAGTATGACGCATGGATAAAAACTGCTCTGCACATCACTTTCTTTTAAAAGTCTTGTTTCTAATTACCTAGAAAACCATAGCCACAATAGTAATACCCGTATCTAAGCCAATGGAAAAATATTTGATCTTATTTGGCCATAAAAGAATATGTAGAGAACAATTTCATCTGCTTTCATTCTAACCATAACCCCAGGAAAGACTACACCTGGGTTGGCAGTGCCACTACAAAAACATGCAGAAACTGTCCCAAAGCTACTCCTTTAATCCTTCCCCCAGTATTCTCCATCCCTTCTCATGTCCTGGCAGTGATTAAGATGAAACATTTATTAACACTGCCTTATATTCCTAAACTTCAAAATAAATATAAATACAGTTACTGCTGGTATGTTAAACATCGGACACCTGCCCAGTGTGATTTGGCTCAGAGATACCTGATGAAAACTGGGAACTCACACCCAGTGTTTGCCATTAGGAGGAGACAGATAGGAAGCCCTCCTAGGAAAGCCCATGTACATGCACTTGGGAAATTTCTAACAGTCAAAAGGTATTAGAGGTTTTGTAAGTGCTACGAATACCGTTTCTGTTAAAAAGAGGACTTTCTTTGATTTACGTACTGTATGTGAGATTAAGAAAAATTAGTTTTAAGGCCTTTGCGAATATAAAAACATGGGAATTTGTGTTGCACATAAGTAATTTATGGCATTCAAATTTCCTGGCAGCTCCTAAAAACGGCTTTAATAATCAAAATGATTTTATTTGCTTGGGGTTTTTTTCTCTCCCCCAGAGAGAGCCAAAAGGCCCTGAGAGATCTCATCCTCTGTTCTCTTGCTCCCAATTAATTTTTTTAAATAACCAGGAAAAAAAACCAAAAAACCAAACCCTAAGTCTTCACAAAGTGATTTCCTTTTCTTGAGGACTACAATCTGGCTGCAATTGCTCTTGCATGCTCTGTGAATCAGGTGTCAAGTATGCGTTTGATGAACTGGTTTGCAGATGCACATTAATTTTCAAAGGCTATAGGTTCCTATACCACCCTGGCAAATCCTGTTTGCCAGTCTCAGATAGGAGCAAATCTGATGCTAAAAGACAAAAAATATTTTCCCAGACTGGCAAAGAGTTCCTGTATAGCTGAATATAACATATTATATATTTATATATATAACATATAGCTGAATATAAACATAGCCTGTCTAACTATGAGTCTGTGTCTTGTGCTTGGATTTTTGAAGTCTAAGGAGAAAAGGGCTCTATCTGAGCTTTCCACATGGTTCACAACTCCTGGATATCTATGAAGAGGGATCCACTGCAACCTCTTTTTTGTGGTGGGGAACAGTTCTACATTCCTTCTCCTTTATCCAGCTGTTTATACTCATTATGCTTCTAGGAATACTATGTTCTGAGGCTTTTGATCCCTTGGGAAACGTTGAAACTGAACAACTTCAAAAGTTACCAGGGAAAGAATGACAGACTGTCCCATCCAGGGAGACATTTTATATAAGAATTCAGGCTGAAAGAGCAGAAAGAGATTTGGTATGAATTCACATAAAACTTGAAAGCAGAGTTAAGAGAGTCTGACTTCAAGACCCTCCCCGAATCCTTAGGAAATACAGATCTCAATGTTCAAAGCTGAGGCTGGCCTCATGAAAGCCCCAAACCATGGATCTTACTGATTGAAAATGTGGGGAAGTTGAATTTGCATTTGAGACCCCTCCTCTGTTTAGAAAGAGGTTGCTTTTCTTTTCTGTGTGCTGCTTCATTGAAGCTTGATGGAAAGTGAACACAAAAAGGTTACGCTTAACTGAAAACTAAGCAAAAAAGGCAAGCCAGTGTATTGACTGTATAGTCAATTCCTATATGAATATTAAATGTGTTTTCCCTCTTTAGCCCTCTTATTTTCACATGGGTTTTGCCAAGGGGCACTGTATATTGGATATTCAGCTACATTTCAATTCCATAATGGTTTTGTAGTTGAAGTCATGCAGAAAAGGAGGGATAACATAGCACGCTTTACTGAAATAAGACCCTGTGAGCATTGAGGAGTTATTTTTAATATTCCTAACACATGAGGCCTATGCTACAAGGCATTTATGTAACTCCTCTTTGTTTAGTACCACCTCCATCAGAACATAAGTATTTGCAGCTCTCTGAAAGAAGCTCTTGCAAAAGCATAAGCTGCCTTAAACACATTATGAAATCTGTAAAATCTTTCCAGTTGTTTAAAAGAAAGAATCAAGTGATTTGACCTCATCTGAAACAAACTAAAGAAAATGCCTCAATGTAAACTATTCCTTTTTATCAAAATTTGACTCCTTCAGCTCCTCATCACTAGTTGCTTGCTTTCATTTCAGCTGCCTATGCTGGCATGTTGTTATTGGATACACAGTATGGCTTATTTTATTTTTCCTTATATTAGCAGATAGGAATCAATCTGAGACAAGGAGCCTGCTTGTTTGGTGTTGTGTACTGCAGATCTTGGGAGCTGCCTTTACTGGTGAACTCACGGTCTGTTGAGTTCACCCTCTATATATAAGGCAAAGGCAGTAGTGCCCACATATCTGTTTTATAGACAGGGAAATGAGACATCAAAATGTTTCATCCAAGAAACAGAGGCACAGAGAAGGGAAGCACTTTGGGCAGCACGGATTTATCTATTACTTTCAAGCTCTTTATGAGGACTGGTTTTACACCCACTGAAACCAACAGCAGTTTATACCAAATACCTCACGACATGGGTTATGTATGAACTATTGCCACAGGAGGTGCTCAGCACTACCACCCCAGCTCTGCTCTTATGACAGTCGATGGACTTTTGCTGCTGACAGCAGTCACCTCTGCTGATTCCTTTAGAAATTTTACTTTGGAGATACTCCTTGTCAGGCAATGACAGATAAAGTCTCCTTTGGCTGATGGTCTCCAGATCGGATTACCACAGAGGGAATTTCACAATCACACTAGATTCCATTTTTCCCCCCTCCTTATTCTGGCTAGGAATTCAATTTTCTTTTATATGAAAAAATATTGCCAGTATATCTTTCTCATCTAAGCTGAAGGTAACTTCACTTAGATGGGCTTTGCCAGAAGACCTTCTCCTAAATGCAATGCTCTTTGCAATGAACTTCACAGCTTTTTTCTACATTGCAGAATGCCCTCCATTTGAGCTGGCTTGTGATTAGACCTTTATACCGCTGACTGATTTCCTCTGTGATTTCTTTCCATGCCAGTCAATAAAGCGACAATTTTAATAACACAGTTCTTGGATGTAATGTTATTCACAGGTCTGCATCAACTTCTATGGCTGCACTCCTGAAATTACCCACATCAGCTATACCTATTAATTTCCCATGAAGTTTAAGAGTTCTCCATGTGTTATGTCCCTACCCTGGAGTCACATCACATTGCTTTTCTAAGCAGCTTCTACTACAGTTCACCTCAAAACAAAATGTTTCTTGAAATGTATTTTACTTTTCAGCTATTTCATGTTGGGAATATGGGCAGGCAGCACTTCCATTTTTTTTTTTTTAGAGGCAGTGTTCACTTGCAAGCAGCCAGGCTTACTTACGAGACTCAAGCAGTAAGTACAAGGAAATCTTTTCATGAGACTGATCTGAATTTTGATTCTCTAATAAAAGCTGGAACAGGAGACAAAATTGGTTTGATTTGATTTACAGTCTCTGAACCATGCTGCAAATATAGCCCTCCTTTTCTACTCTCAAACCAGTTCCAATTTATTCCTGTGTGTTATTTATGTAGATGCATTTACTGAATAGCTTATCAAGTGATTTTCAGATTGGGCTTGCTGCTTGGAGTTATTTTACATAAATTGATTGCCAACTACTGGTTTATTAACCTGTTTAGTATACATGCTGCAAGGAGAAGGATCACCCAAAACACAGTGTCATTTTTGCTCCACCAGGGTCTCACAGAAGACATTGTAACATCAGTAGAAAAACCAAGAGCAAACACTGAAATCTCGGAAAGATAAATCTTAATAATAATCAAGGAGTCATAGTCGAGTTTGTGCAACTTGCCTCAGTTACCCATGCACAGCAGATTTTACACTATGAGATGAGAAAGACTGAAATCAATATCGGGAGTAACTGTGCCAGGCTCTGCAACGGAGCCGCCCATTCCCCTGAATAACTCAGCATCTCAACTGGCAGAATACTGGACATGAAAACACAGACATGTAGGACAACTTGATTTCTGAAGGTGGGTACCATGAGTGCCAGGGGATGCCAAGACCCTCTCAGCATCCTCCATGGCTAAATCCCCAGTCATGGTGGCTTGGCTAAAAACCAAAAGGTGAATGGCACCAGTCAGCCCTGAGACCAAGAGTGGGCTGGAGCCACTTTACAGGACACTTCCAACCCCTAGACAGTCATAGAGAGCTCCTGAGAGAAAAAAGCACAATTCTTCCATTAACCTATGGACACTATTTTAATTACTCAAATTAAAAGAAATACAGAAGGCAAAATACTACAGAGGTGACTCTACACTTATGGCTCTGAAATACACAGCAAGGAACATTACCATAATAAGCTCTGAGGAGATACAATGAAAACTATTACAGCTCCAGGAAAGACACATAAAGATGAGCATAACAATTACCTGCCTGACAGAGAAAGAGGAAGAAAGGTACATAATTTAGAGTACTGCTGTTACTGGCTTTAAGATAGATATATAATGAATAGTATTGCAGTTACCTAGTTCTGGCAGAGATGTAATGGCAATCATTAGTTATCTGGCTGTAAGGAGGACATGTAATGTGTGGTATTACTGTTACCTCTCCCTAAAAGAGAGCAAGAAAGTAGGAGAGAGAGATGATGAGAAACCTGGACTGTTACCCAGCTCTGGAAGGCAGAAATTACAGAAAGATTTGCTGCTGCCCATAGTTGTGCTTTACGGCTACTAATTCATGGAGGGAGAGGCAGGGGAGAATGGAAAGTGGTCTGAGTTATACCACAGCTATACAGTACAAGGCCAGATTTCCAGGTGTCCACAGCTGATTAGAACTTGCTCGCGTTTGCTGCAGCTACGCTGACTTTGGGGTTGTGGAGAAGGAGAGAACAGGGGAGATGGGGGCTGCCTCATGAGACGTGAGCACCATAATCCTCCTAGAGCCAATACGGACCATGCAAAATGTCCTAGGGTGACTGATCCTCCCAGGGATCCCCAGTTGGCTCCCCAGCCACAGCAACCTCCAAGCAGGCATTGCTTCTCCATGTATTCCCAGAAGCAAGCGGAAGCCCTAGACAAGAGCAAAAGTCAAGAGAAAGGGATGGCAAAAAAAGAGGGGCTGTAAAGGGTGGAAACACAGCTTTGAGATGTAGAGATACAATATATTTACACTTCTGCAGATTAAAAGACGCTTGGAGCTTTCTGTAGCCTTCAGTGTCTGTCCCTTCTCTGAATGACTGGTGTCTGCCTATCCACCCTACTTTCAGACCAAAGGGACAACTGGAAAAAAAATATTTTTAGTATTTTTTTTTTAATCTGGGAGCAGAAGAGAGTAATAGCACACTGAAAAAAGGTGGGTCATTTAACCAAAAGTGCAGGAGTGAGGGAAAACTATGAACTTAGTCACAAGAAATAATCATGGCACAGATACCAAGCGGACTATCTCTCCCATTTCTAAAGCACTCCTCTGTGTTGTCCTCATACTCTGGCTTCAAGTTTCTTTTCCTAGAGTGTAATACCGACAGGCATTGAGACAAGGTCCAATGAAGTCTGCTTCATTTTAGCATGCTTAGTTTTCCATCAGATCCCTGATTAAATTCTAGGTCAAGGAACATAGAAGAAACTCCAGTGCAATTCAAATTAATCCTTTTATTCCTGTTTTAACCACTATTTGCTACTCATCAGGCAGAAAGATGTGAAGTTCAACTGAAACAATTGAATCTTGTGGTGATTAATTTGTAATATTCCAAGAAGAAAGACACTCCAGAAACCCTACTGTTCTTCACTTCTGCTCTATCAAACCACTTCTACACCACCAGACTTGCTGGGGAGGGAGAGGGAGAGAAACTCCAGCAAAGAAAGAAAAGCAAGAAAGGGAGCACTTGTCTATTAAACCTGCATTCAGAATAACTGCACTCCTTCCTCTGAGAACCTACCAGTCAAACTCATGGCCTGCAAAGCAGCAAAATAAACCACACATCACCCCAAGACCTCTAGGCAGAAGACATCAGCCTACAAACATCCTCCCGCAGTGCCGCTGCCCTCTCCTCCAGCAATACCTTCTCAGTGTCTACACTGTGCATTAATGAATGGTGCCATTATCACCAGGTGTGACCAGTCATTAACACAGCAAAGACCGGAGCATTAAATTTGATTTCAGTGTAATCATAATGCTTATACCTGGTCTTTGGACCTTCCATGCTGGAAAAGGCACCTGTGTTCTTTCCTCTGAGGAAGAAGAACAGGCACAAATTAGTACCATGCATTTGTTGATTCTATACCTCCAACATGGACACAGTTCACTGAGCAGGAGGAAAGCTCCTCGTGATGAGAGCCATTTGCTTCTCTTTGAGGAGGACAGCTGGATGCAAAAAATAGATTAATTTGTAAATGACCTCAATTTTCACTCAAAAGTCTGGAAGTAAAAAGAATCAGTAATTTTTGTTTTAATGCATTTTTTCTGTGAGTCCTGATATTGACCTGAACTGGAAAGGATGGCTTGCTGAAACAGGCTCTGCTCTTCAGAAACTGCCCTCATGAAGTCTCTGACAACAACCTCTCTTGGAAATGTTCTGAGAATTAAAAGATCTTGAGACACACAGATCCACAAACACCCATCTTAGACACTGAGTTCCTGTCCTTAATGCTATTTTACACTCTTTGCCAGGCAGAAGTACAGAGCCTCTGGCTTTAACCATATCTAAGGCTGCTTCCCTCACCCATATTTTGTGGGTCACTCCATTATTATTACCAGCACTTTGGAGATGTTAAAGTGGATCTAAATAACTTCAAAGGATGTTTTGCTCTCCTGGGTCAATGCAAACAGACATTAGAGTCAATAAGATGCAACTTCAGTAAAGCTGTTCACTTGGTGCAAGCAAAGAGGCAGGATCCAGTCATCATTTATTAATAAAAAAATAAATATATATGGTAAATACCTACTTTCACTATTACACGAAAAGCTGCAATACACAGACATGAACTTCTGATTCCTTCTGGGAATATCATGCTGTTTTTTCACTGCCTGTTGTGCCTAACTCTGAATATTAATTAAAAAAATAATTCTGTTACCTGTCACTCATCTTTCCACAGACTTTGTTTTTTATCATTCAAGTTTGCTTTCTAATTTTTCTCTTTTCTGTCCTTTTCTTTTTAACCAGCATACTTGGCTAGATGATAGGATTTTGGGTCTGCAGAATGTTTGGATACGTCCACATTTGTTTTCTTTCCAATATAGACTTACAACAAATACATCCAAAGATTATGAGTTTCAGAATACCATGTATCTCTTTCACTTTTATGTGTATGTGTGCATTCTACAAAACATATGTGGCCATTATTGACATGTTTTAGTGGAATAAAATAATACACTCTTTAAACAATTCTCTTTAAAACAATTTTTGGCTGCTACTATTAAAATATTTCAATCATCACTAAATTTCAATTTCCTGCCAAGACCTGAAAATAAAAATACATCAATTCTATTATGTTATGATGCAAAATAATGTAAAACTATCTAACAAACTTGTGAAAAAAAAATTCAAGATGAATTTCCAAGATTTCTAGTTCTGCTCTCAAACTTCCCGCAGCAAAAGCTCTGTAAAACTCTGCTTGCACATTTTTTCAATTTCAAACAGCCTGAATACAGCCAGCGAGCAAAGCCCATGCTCGGCTCACAGTACACAAATACTCCTGCCACTGTCAACATGAGCTATGCAATATTACCTGCTTAGTTGTTTTTCTGGACTGATGTCTGACCCTATATCGTATCAAGATCAGAAACCAGGGGGATCATCTACCTCCTCTCCTCCTCCTCCAAGTAAAACGAAAAAACCACATACTCATTTTGGTGCCCATCACTTCCCAGCCCAGCCCTCGTATTAACATTCACTGCAAGTCTCCATGCATGGGTCCTGCAGGAACACGAGGAAGCAGCAACACTTCATTGCAAAAAAAATGGTGGGTTTCTGTTCACTTATGTTCATACTTTTTTGAGCTCAATTACTTTAGAGTCTGCAAAAGGTTTTGTGGTTTCCCCCCATTAGTTCTCCATTTCTTTGGCACCAAAAAGTGACAAAAATATGTTAGTCCAATGCAAAATGTTTGGCTACAAGGGAAAAAAATCCCACCAATTTCTTTCCAGTTGCCTCCAGCAAGAGCTGCACTTCCCTGTATTGATCAAGCAGTTATCTGCTCGCTCATACATATGGCAGAGGCAAAAAAAGTGGGGAGCCTGAATGACTTTGTAGAAGTAGGAGAAAAAAAGAAAAATTCAGGCACTTTTTGCAGCTTTGAAATACAACAGCCTTAGCTTGGGAGGCAACTGAATTGATTTGTACATAAATGTTCCTTTTGCATCTTTGTTTTCATTTATTTGCTGCTTGGTACCAGCAACAGCAATACTGAAAACCAGTGCATGACAAAACAACCAAATGAGATATTTGGCGCAATGGCTAATTTGTGCTCTGTAAACCTTCCCCGCAAATTCTATTAACTCTTCTTCCTGCTTTGCCGATGCTTTTTTTTTTTTCCCCTTTGGGAGCACAATGAGTCCTACAGCCTGAGGAAGTTTCCAGTTTCTTTCCTCTCCCCTGTGGCTGCCGAGCCTAAAGCCCCAGCACTATACTATCCCCAGGGGCAGACCCAGCAAGGAGGGCGAGGGGCATATTGTCATGCAGAGTTTCTAAGTGTGCCAGCTACTACTTAGCAAAGCCGATTGCAAAGCACGCAAAAGGAGGAGGTCAGAGGAGGATTTTGGATCTATGATTCCAGAACATAAAAGGCAATAAACTTGTTTTCAGCTTCCTTTGAAAGAAGCAGGACCAGAACAGATATATATTCACGATCTTTGCTTTTGACCCAGATGAGAACAGGGAGATAGTGAGACACAGCACCATCGGTGATACAGATTGATACCCCGGTGTGCAGCAGGCTTTGAGGCAGAGGACCCGAGCCCAGGGAGGCTGGGCAAGGAACTCCAGGTGAAACAAACCCCATGCGGCTGCTCTGACTTGGAGTGTAACTCAGGAACAGCACTAATCTTCCTTTTGAAAAGCCTTTGAAATCACTTGAAAGAAAGCAACAAAATGAAAACTCTTGAAAAAAAAAAAACGCTACATGACTTTTTGCATCCAGCAGTTCCTTCGGTGTGGGTTTAACTATCAGTTTAATTACTTCTGTGTCATACTTTTGTTGTTGTTGTTGTTTTAATATTGACTGCACTGGAAAATCAGGCAGATTACAAATGTTTTCCTCAGTGAGCTACTTGAATGAAGATTCAAATAATATCAAGATGAATAAATAAATAAAATTAAGATTCAAATAATAATAACTCAAACTTGTGAACATTCCACTGCTAGCCTCATCACAGAGTGCATCCAGAACTCTACTGTCTTACATTGCTATGTACTTAAAAACAGAAACCTTTGGATTTCAGCTGCATTTTTGTAGAAGACATTCAAAGAGAACAATAGGAATAAAGGCAAAATGTTAAGTTCAAGAATGAACTCGTGCAAATTCACACGCGTTCATGTACAATAGAGCTCTGTTGTGCCAAGGGCCACTGAAGATCTAATTATGACAGACCGAGTTTCTGCTTTTGCCCCAAAGGAGAGGGGGTGACTGCCATTAGCCCCAGTGCATGCAGGGTGAGGATGGACAAACAGTGATGTGCTTCCCACCGCTGCCTTGCCCTCACATGGTCTGTGTGGCACACTGAGCTAAACTCTGCTCTGCTAAATAGAGTCATCTAGAGCAGAAAAAACCCAAGCAAGATACATGTAGCTATAATATAAAAAGACTTCTAATTGTCTGTGTGTCTTTACATCACGAAGAACTCTGCTGGAGTAGCTGTAACACAGTAACACAGTTCTCAAGCAGTTCCCTAACAAATGGTTTATGAAGGGGTAATGCATGCTTAATAGATGTTTTAATAAATGCTTAATCAATTGTTATAGACCAGGATATTGCTTAAAACTGTTTAATTCTCAGAGCTGCTGCACAGACAACAAGACAGAACAGTGTACAAGAAATCCTGATTTTCAGCAGCAATTTCACACACCCCCACCAGCCTGCTCACCACAGTTAGTGTCTCCCCAGCCCTGTGGTCAATAGACATTGTCTTTGGAAGCTCAAAGGAATACTGAAATCCTGATACACTTCCTACATGCTACTCCTAGTGGTCCTGAGGGTACAATTATATGTATTAAAAAAAAATATAAAGAGCAGAGGATCAGCCCTGGGCCTATTTGCGCTACCATTTTACTTGGGCTAGGAAGTCCCTTACTGCACTATTATGTCACCATCATTCACCAGGAGAGATTTGCAGGACAATCTGTATTACAGAAAACAAACATATTCATTCCCCAATACCTGGCCTTCATTTAACACTATTGATTCTGCGCTGAAGTTGCCTAATAAAGAAATGCCACACAATGCATGCCACACAAATTCAAACCCAAGGTAGCATCCTTAGTTTGAAAAGACAATGCCGTTGTTTGTCTGAGACATTTTCCACTAGATCCATGGGCAATTCCAGCATTTTGCCGATGCACAATTATATGTATTACATCCAAATTCAATGAGGCAAGCACTGAAAGTGGATTGCTGAAAAAGATTTAACCTCTGCTGAATATGGGCTATATACTTGAACATCCCACAAATCCCTTTCACAGATTAAAATTACTGGTCACCTTTTCATCTCCCTCCTTTGCTTTTCTTGTAAATTTTCACATCATATCTGAACTTTTCTGCTTCATACTCCTGCCACTTTTGGGCAATCTCCTCCTCCTGTCCAGCCTGCTGATGCTCTGTGAATCCCTTCAGCACAGAGGAGGAAGGTTGGGCTGAGGAAGCTGCTCAGCTGTGCCAGCAGAGGTTCAGTACATGCCAGTTTGCTTTGCAAAGGAGCTCTCAGCGTAACCACCTCTCTTGTGTTTTAAAATAGAATTCCAGCTTGCAACAAATGATGATCCCTTGTGCAGGAGTTTCCCTTTCCATGATCCCAGCTAATGCACTTAATCTGCTCCTTGTTGCTAGTATCTCGAGGTCTTACTGTCTGTAACACATTTATTTTTTAAGTGCTCCGCAGAGGTGGGAGCAGAGCTATCTTACAGGGAGGAGTGGGGTTATCCAACACCCAAATCACTGCTGCCTGCGTATCTTTGACTACTTGAATCCACGTGATCTTGCCCCAAGTCAAACAGGATGTTTGCACTTGCAGGAAGACTATAATCTGGTCACCCGAGCCAGGCTGTAATACCCAAGCCACTAATGGTCTGTTATCTTCTTTGTCCAGGCCTGCTAGTCTTAGTCTTTGAACTCCTCAGGGCAGAGATTCCTTCTATGCCAGGAAAGTATTTTAGCTTCTCCCACAAATACCATGCTTGTAAACCGGCTGTACTACTAGTGAGAGACAAGTTTGGCAAAAAGCACAGGCCTGAAAGAGGAAAAGAAATAGGTTGAAAAGTATGAAGGACATGAAAACTTTGGAGAAAGTCACACTCGTTGCTGGGAAATTTCACATTATTTGGGTATTTAGCAACAAAGCATTTTGGAAGCACATGTTATGTTATGTTAGTCAAAGAACATTAGTTGAAAAACAAGATCCTCATTTTCCATGCCAACAGATGCAACACATTTCATTAGCAAAGGCTCCTCAGTTTTCAGCACAGACATTCAAAGCTGCCAACAAGAGTCTCTCTCCCACTCTCTCAATGTCCTTTAAAATGAACAGAACGTGGCCATCTGAGTTCGCAGCAGGCTTTGAACCTCTACACCTTGAAAAAAACCCACACTTGCCTTTGAGGCATCACTTTGCAGTGTCCCAGAGAGACGTTTTCTCAGTCCTAAAGCAAATGAGGACCTTTGCAGCAGCTCTGGTCTCACGCAATTAGTGCGGTAGACACTGGCTCTGACATACAAGGGAAGAGGACGGCTCCGGCAGCAGATGGCACAAACCAAGACACTGATGCAGCCCCAGGGAATGAGCTCTCTGGGAGGACTGCCCACATCTCAGCTCCCCAGTTAACACGTTTGCAGGAGCTCGTGGAAGAGACAGATTATGTTTTGCCACAGGCTGGCCAGGACTGTGGGCTGGATTGCCACAGACAAAGGACAGGAGGAGAGCAAAGGGGTTTTCCTTAAATACCATCTTTCTAATGAAAAGATTTGGCCACTGGTTTGCTTTCAGAATTGAAATAGTGTTACCACCATTGAATAGCAAATAAACAAAACAAAGACACAGACATATTGTAAATTATATTATATAATAAGAAATTAAATTCAGGTGTTCGAGAACGGATTATGTAAATCCCAGTAATTGTAACAGCAACATCCAGCATTTCACCAAACACCTTTAGCCAGCATAATATCCTTAAAACAAATCTGTGCAGGGGATGAAACAGTGATCTTTCCCTGGAGTGTCTGTCATGTGCATCTTGTCAGTGACTCATGCTATATGAGAATCTGGGCCAGAATTTTTTTATTGCAGCATCAAATGTGACCCATTCACAATTAGCCCTGACCAGTCAGCCTCCAATTTGGACTCAAAGCTGCTGCTCTGAGCAGCAAGTTATGACAGAGAGAGGAGCAGAGGTTGAGAAGTGTGTTATGTGTTACAGATAGCTGTCACCCAGCTCCTCTGCTCTTCAGAGAGCAGGGCAGAAGGGGACCTCTCAAATGTGGGACATGTCATTCTGCCCAAAGTTCCCCATTGAAGACACAAAAGTCAAGCTAAACCAAGCTGTGACGCAGAGGCAGCATGTACAACCCTATGTAGAATAACCATATCGGAGGTGTTTGGGCTTCATTTGCTGCCTCCAGCCCCATAATCTTTGGGCAGGCAGCCTGAGCTTGCCCACTACACACCAGGGACTGATCCCTGCAAGCCTACCAAAAGACCACATTGTGCCAACACTTGCTGGTGGAAAGAAGAAAACAAGCAGTACACAGGTCTGATTGGACTCTCTACCTGTAACAGGAGGGGAATAACCCCCCTAAACCAAGCCTGTTTATATTGCTAGAACCCTACCCATGGCATTCTTAGTATTACAAGCACCTGGCTAAGCACTTGGGAACATTTCAAGGGAGCTCAGTACACACTGTAATCAGGCCAGTTTGTAGTCCCAAGCCTGCAGCCCCTTGGTTTTTGTTGAGAAGAAACATATTGCTCCCATGCACCAACACTGATGGTTTTCAACTTCTAGGAAGTAAAACCAGGGGTAGGAACAGGCTACTTCTAAGAATGCCACAAAAAACAGCTACTAGGTTGTAAACCTCAGGGAACATGTCAGAAACCTGGCCAATTTTTTAAAAGCAGAAAAAAACCCCAATTCTCAATATTTCAGTTTTCTAAAAATAAAAGATAGTCTCAAAATCCAATGCTTTTGCTATGGATGGGATTAGACTGCCTGCTAACACCTCCTGAGCCCTCCTTCCG
The DNA here is from genome assembly GCA_013398125.1 of Aegotheles bennettii. Lineage (NCBI taxonomy): Eukaryota > Metazoa > Chordata > Aves > Caprimulgiformes > Aegothelidae > Aegotheles > Aegotheles bennettii. The sequence continues at coordinate 259,294 of VZRW01003193.1, read as the reverse complement.
CCTCCCAAAGCCTGGCACTCCCAGAGAAGAGAAGGATGAGGGTCTCCCTCACCCCAGTCCCTAATTCCCAGCTTGTGCAGCATGTTTGGCCTGGGGAAGGGCTTTTGGGCCAAACAATACCACATATCCAAGGCAATTCTAACCCATAATCTGCATTAACCACTGCCTACAAACAACCCAGGTTGCAGGGTCTAACTAACCTGCAGAGCCATCTGTCCCAGGACCCAAAGGAGGACCACACAGCTGTCACCAGTGGGGCTGGGTGCTGCTGCCTGGGATGCGCCAGTGGGCCACTGCCACCACCCCCTCTGAGCTCCTATACACCTGAGCACAGCACACACCACCTCTGCCCTGCCTTCCTGGGCACCTACCCAGCCCCTGGCAGAGCCCACCCTCTGCTAAATTTGTCTATTATATATTCATACCTGCAATTTCCATCAGAAAGAGAATCAAGTCCTGTGCAGCAAAATTGCTGTGCCTGTGTTGAATGTTAAGTGTGGGATTAAGCTTGATTGCTTGTACAGGGCAGTTAGCTAAATGAGGAGGGGCCAGGACTACTTAACTGACCTGAAGCCACACACACATTGATGTTTTAGCTCCAGGAAAGTGTTTTGCACACAGCTCTTAGCATATGATCACTGTCCTCTGCGGAATTCAAAGATGGCCCTGGCCCAAAGAGCTGTACAGCTAGAGAGAAAACTGCTGGAGAGAAATACAGAAGGGGAGGGAGTTACAGCAAAAAAAAACTTAGAGAAAGCAGAGTTATCTCCATCGTTACTTTGCTATCCCAGCTGAGGGCTGGGAAGCCAGCACATACCTGCAAGTGATGGTCTAATTGATAAGACAGTTCTTACTGCATACCAGCAGATGCAGAGCTTATTGCTTCTGCCACATCAAGCCCATGCTGTCCTCAATAGGGTTTCCAAGACAAAATCCTCACTACTGATGTCTGCTATTATCATTCAACAGATCAGATGACAGAGGAATGAAGAATACTAAACATCACTAGACAAAGCAATCAAGAAAATACACAGAGAAAACAGGACAGGCTGATAGGAAGGTTTCTAGCCAGTTAGGCTAAAGATCAAGCAGTTGTCATTTTTCTTTCTCCTGGTAAAAAAGTAGGGAGAGAAATGTGGGTTAGGAACTCTTCTTGAAGAGGACCACAATCTCAACAGAAGCAACGTCCCTTGGATGCTCCCCTCTCAGGGAGAGCACTTCAGTGGGGCAGGACCCAACCCTATAGCTTCAGTCCTCTGCCCTGATAAGGTAACCCAGAGACTGCGCAGAATTTCCACTTCTCTTTTTTTACAAGGATTGGCCTAAACCTACTCATTTCTTATGGTTCATCTGACAAAAATTGATTGGGTTTGGTCAAATAAACAATCCCAATGTTTACAAATTACTACAGCCTGCAGTGGAAGTAAAGCATGTCAATCACAAAGCCAGTGAGTTCACAAGAAAGGACAGAATCTTTAGGAATCCTTTTAAACCCTTCCCACTAGGCTTACAGACTATGTCTAGTACTGTATGTGCAGCCAACAGAAATGCAAACTGCATTGGGAAAGGTCTCTCTTGCTTCAGACTGGTACATTGTACCAGTACATAGCATTATACACTTCTTTTCAAGCCAGATACCATGACAAAAGGCTGCAAGAGTCTGTAAAGGCCATTTTCCCAGCTGCATTCCTTTCTGTGGTCAGTGATTTTTTTCCTCCAGACTGAGAAGTCTGTTATAATCCAACAGGCTCGGAATAAATTCAGACTATTTTCCCCAGGTGCCGCTTTGCTACACAGGGCAGAGCAGAAGGCATTCAGTCCATGGCACAGAACAGGGCTCCCAGCTCTGTACTAGGAAGAGGTCCTTGCAGACAATGGGTGGGTGCCAGTGGAGACGATTATTCCTCCCTTATTCATTTGCTTAACAACTGCATCTTTTACCATGCCTAAAGACTTCGTTTACTGTATCTTTTTTAAAGGTTGGCTTGAAAAACTTCCCGTTATTAAATTAATAACATAAGAGCCTTAAAGGCAGTTGCAACCAGTGCTTGCAGGAACAGGCCCTCCCAGTCAATATTAGTCACACAATTAATATGATGGCATCGCTAATGATCAATACTGATTTATAAGAAGACCCAAAGATCTTTAAAAAAAAAAAGGCAAAAGCAGACGGTGATTTTGAGGCACGCTTCAGTGGGGGATCCTTCTCTAGAGTTCATGGATGGTTAAGGGACTTTGTAGAAAAGCAAGTCTGGTGGGAGACAGCAACAAGTACACTGGCAGACAATGTTACAGATGGACCCAGAAACTCTTGAGTAAAATGTTAGGCCCTTTCCACTGTCATTACGGATAGCCTTCCAAGAGAAATTTATAAATAGCACCTGCACTCTCACAAAGTGTCAGAGGAAGAAACAAATCAACATCTGATGTGTTGCAAGATCCCAGCTAACCCATATTGGGTCAGTCTACATCCCTGGAGACTTAATGTAATAAATCCTGTTCATCAAAAAGGCTTAAATGTCAACTGTCATTTACCTACCTTGAGCTAGACCTGAACAGTTCTTTTCTTTTTATCACTTAGAGAGACATGTGAAGTTTGCACTTCACAGTGGTTTACAGTTTTGCCACAAAATGGTGCTCAAGAGGTGCATTTGTGAAGGCTGGATTCAAAAATCCAATGTTTATGACTGCCATTACATTTGCTCTGTCTCTCTCTTTGGAGATGCCAGATTTTTAATAACATTTCTGCATGTATCCTACTCCAGTAACATTGACAACTAGATGGTGATGATAGCATTTAGTGAGTGGAAAGCTGTATTAATTTTTCAAGCCACGAAATAGAGAACTGACATATACAGATTCTGAACTGGTATTATTCTGTGCAACAATGTGCAAGAGCCACAAACTGCACTGATCAGCAGTTACTGAATCTGGATAATCAGTGGTTGGGTGTAAACCAGGGCAATGATTGTAATACCACTGAAATTTGGATTTGCTTAAAATGACCAAAACATAACTGAGAATTTTACTACTTAGTATTTTTTCATATATGTTGAGACCTTCATTTAAGAAGCTTTTAAACAGAGGAAAGTTTTTAAAAAGTGAAACTGAGAAGACAGAGTACTTTTTGAAAACTTGGCCCCCTAATGTTTACCCTATTACAGCAGTCAGAAAGTAGGGCACCAACAGAAATTTCTTAGACCAAAACCATAGATCTGAACAGCCCAAAATACTCCAGATTTTTCTTTGAATTCATAACTGAGTTTGTAGGCTAAGGCTCATCTCAATTTAAGCCAGTTTCATACCTTCTTTTATTACCAGTACTGCCTTTCTTCCAGCTGGTAGCTGACATGGTTCCCAGAACAGAGATACAGCAGAGCAGCCTCCATGAAGACACGAAGGTGCTACGTGACTACATCAACCCACATTTTCAACCCTGTGCAAACAAATCTTTCTTTGAAGAAAATTCAGCCCACACTGGTTGCTGGCTCTCCTGGGATAACTTCATCTTAAAAACAAACCACAGCCAGAACAGCAAGCGCACCTGCTGCTCACAGAGGTCCCTCTCTCCCAAAGCTGCAACCCAAAGCCAACAACGCAGCACATCTTCCTTGATATGACTTGAACAAGTCACAGCTTGCTCACACACTCAGAAAACCAAATTTAAAACAAAGTAAAAACATCAGTTGGTGATGTTCACCCAGACAGCATTGATCCTCCTATAAAACACAGCACAAATGTTTGGAAGCTGCTGGACATTTTGGCTTTCTGCACGAAGAATTAAATTCTTTTCTCCCCAAGAAGTAGATTAGAGTATGACAGGACAGTCTGAATGAGAGTGGGGAGATGTCAATGCAGGGCAGGACTCTCCCGAAGGGAAGAATTGGCTGGGATAAGAGATCAGATCCAGGCTGGAACACCTGCCACCCTTTATGTTGTCCCTTGAACTCTCACCTCTTGCACAAACTTCTCCTGCTAAATTACTGACCGTCAGACCTTTATTCATTTTTACACTTGCCTTTGACAGCCTCCCTGAGGCACTACTTAGGTTTTAAACAGTTATTGTACTTTTTTTCCCCGTAACAATTTACAACCAGGATGGATGCAGCATCACTTGGATTCTGCAGCCTGTAGCCAGCAAAAAAGGCTTTGAACCACAGCCTCCAACTCACGACTTTCCCCAGTCACATTTCCAGTGTGCCCTACAGCTGTGACCTCAGAGAGTGGCAGCCCAGGCAGGTACTTCTGCCCCGGTACAGCTGCCACTATAATCTCTCATTTTTTATTCCTATAACCTCTGAGCCAGCAGGACCTGAAGCTCAGCTTAGCTCCAAGTATTTCAGATCCACTGAATTGAAAGAAAATCATTTGGCGCTTTAATCAGTTGATCTCACTAGTAAATCAGAGACTAGAGCCAAAAGCTTTCAGGCCCAGAACATGGTACCACACAACAGGGCCTCGGGGTCAGTTAGGATCTCCATGAGCTGTCACTGAGCCCCCAGTTTCTGTGTCTGTTCCCAACATTATGGATCCTGCTACTTTGGAAAATCTCCAATATGTCTACAGGTGACCTCATGATTTTTGAGCTTCCTGCCCCTTATGGGAAAAATTTCTAATTCAGATAACCATTTAACTTCACTCACTTCCAAAGCTTTTCTGCAAGATGCTCTTAAATTGCTGACCTCCATATTATAAGCAATAGTAGTCTTTGATTCACAGCTGCAAGGAGAAATAAAATCAGAAAAGATTTCATTAAAAACACATACACACAAACACGCATATATTTAGCTGAGACTTTTCTACTGAGACAAATCTAGAGTCAAGAAACTAATAAATGTTTTCTTCTCTCTGCACTACACTTTGTCTTCCTTCAAGTTACTCTGAGATAATCGCCTCCTTCTCTTTTACCTTTGTTCACTGAAATTCTATTCTCCACTGGTTTTTCATCCCATAAAAACAGATTATTTACCTGTGCAACAGTTTCAAAGTCACGAGACAGGAATAGAAAATGAGGTTATTAATCTCCATGTGAAATGAAACCACTAACGATAGCTTCCCTTCCCGTGTGAAATGAAACCTGCCCGTTACCTCTGCTTGGACTCTGCGGCAGCAACCACTCCCCAAGGGACAGGTGAACCTTTACCATGCTTATTAAATAACACTCCCACTCCTGCTTATTTATTTTTTAAAATAGAAGTTAGAATGCGTAAGACCACTGGAAGCTGAAGTTGTCTCATTAGCTATATTTTGCTGAGGAAAGCGTAACTAAGTGTTAGGAATGCAGTGTTTTCTATAGTTGTAATCTCCATGGACTCCATTTCTACCACAGAATTTTAAAGGGCTCTGTTCATACAGATTTCTAAACTTGACCACTTATTTTAAATACCCTTCCTGAGGCAAAACATCTTATACATCATATCGTAAATTCTGGGTATTTTGTTTTCTTAAATGTTTAAACATGCCTTGGAAAACATTTCAAGGAGTGCTGTTATGGCATTTTTTAACTAAATACATTAATTAGATTAGAAATTGAAATTAAAATATAGAACATCAATAGAATCTTTAAGAAGTCAATACTTTTTTTTTTACTGTCCTTTGTAGTTTCAGAATAATGCAGATCCCTCAAATTCCCATAGGGTGTCAATTCCCTGAAATCTGTTCACAGCTCTTCACAAACAATTGAATTCTTTCTTGAGGGGGACTTGACTCTTCTCAATTTTTGCAACCTATTTCCCTTTTAGAACACCTGCCATGAATTTCTGAAAACAATGAAGCTAATATATATTCAGTGCCAGGTTTGTTCACTGGGAGACATCTTAGCTCTTCAAGAAAATCTGCAAATAATCATCAAGTATATCGTGCCTTGAGGGCAGCCTAACACCAGCCCATCTCTGCTGCCCTTGTGGCCAGGCCACTGCAGGGCGCAGGGGAGTCCCCTGCAGGCCAGCACAGTGGGTGCTCCAGCAGCACCAGCTCCTCCCCGTCCTTCGACATGGTCCCACAAGGCAAAACAGCCCTCTTCTTCCTGCCCATCTCTTCTCCATCTTCTCTGTGCAGCAGGCAATACTGTGGGGTATTCGCAGACATTCAAGAAAACATTCATGTTATTAAAAATGAAACAAACCAGCATGGAAATCTTAAAGACACCCCAAGAAGGCACAGTTGTAAGAGGCCTCTTGAAAAACAGAGTTGTCTGCTATTAAAATGATGTCCCATGACTTAAAAGGGACTCAAAATCTGATTAACACTGAAAATATTAATTTCAGTGTTGCAGGAGCAAGATTGCCTACCTGCAAAGGGAACCACTTCTCTTCTAAACAGCAGGACAGATGCAATGAAGAGAGTGTAATTCAGGTATAGCCTTGCTCCCCTTCCCCAGATCAGAGGTTCAGGGGAAGCTTCACACAAAGCCCCTCCTCCCCAGGCCTGGGTTACACAGGGATGTTTTCTTGTGGCAGAAAGCTGGAAGAAACTGCTCCTTAGCTAATGCTGCCTGGTGGCACTATTGACTGATTTTTATAAATAACGGGCCTCTGGAGCTGAGTGCAACTGGAGCCAAATTGTGCAGGACAGCTGAGAGAAATGCAAGTACTGAACTGCACGAGACCGTGAAAAAGGCAGGGGTAAAGGCAACAGACGGTACCACAAAGCCTGAAGCATTCCTGATTTTAAAGGTCTGAGAGAATCCGTGCATCAATTACCCTGGGTGAAAAGCATTACAGACTTCAGAAATTTTCACTGGCCACAGCACTGTATAAAAATAACCTTAAATGCATCCTTGCTGTTGCCCTCTGCCTCATGTTTAGGTAACAGTCCCCTAATCATAATCCTTGCCACTCTGAATCAAGTTAATATGGCAGAGAGCAAAAACAGAGTGAGCTCATGCCTTCAGTTGCTGTGAGTTGACACTCTCCACTGAGGTCAGGAAATCTTACCAAGCCCTACAGGACCAGAATCTGGCCTGTAATCCTTTAGTTTTAGTAATATATACTGCTACTGCCACAGTCGTTGGAAATGCTGGTGATGGAGCAGGCCAACACGATGCTCGTGGCTGTGGGAACACGGCCTCGCTCCCCTGCAGGAAAACTGTGTGTTGTACCTCAGGAGAAAACAGGGACTGAGAGGGGTCTGCAGCAGCAGGGAGAGGGCTGGTGCCAGCGGGTGCTTGGAGGCCTGAACCTGCAGCCTTGTTAAGGGAGGGGAGAGGTCCCATCTTATGCAGCAAAGATACACCCGCAGTGCTGTGCTATGCCACACAGCTGTGAGCCACATGGCCTGGCATCCATTCTGGCCTGACTATGCACCAACCTGGGAACATAACTAAACACTCTGCAAATTTGGAAAAAAAAAGAAATAAAATTAAAAGAGTAGACCAAGTACGATAAATTCTACACTAGAGCCTCAGACGACTGTTTTTTTCATAGCTCCTTTGGCTGCTCTAATTAATAGGAAACAAAAGAATAAAAAGGTGAATGAAACTACAGTTTGATCATGCCAAAAGAGAACGCCACAAAGAGTGGTTTGTGGGAAAGAAGAAAAGGTGGAAAAAATGGTTTGATGTTTAAGTTCCTGCACTACCTATCAATGACAAGAACTAGGATGTTATTTTTATGAATGTGATCTCAAATGCTGGCTTTTTCTCACCTTAAACATCAAAGAAAGAACAGTTACAGCATTCATTTTGCTAGATCACAACCTAAAAACTCATGTTCAGAGGCATTTACACCACTTTTGTTCAGTTTACTAGTGAAGACACGTTGTTTCTAGTGTCTCTTTTATAGGGTCATCCAAGTTGAAGAAAATCAAACATTTCTTTTTCCATCATTTCATACATCAGCCCTAATAAGAACAAACAGTGAGAAACAATGAATTCTTCTTGCTAGCAGATGATTTGCAAGTGAAAAAAAACAAAAACAAAAACCACCATAGCAAAGGACACAAAATGACAAGAACCCAGGGAAGAAGAGTAAAAAGTGGCCCTCCAGTTCTGGCAGCTGCATCTGCTAGAAAAGACACACCAGCAACAGTCAAAGTGAAGGGTGAGGTTCTCCCCTGGATAGAACAGTGCACACTTAGCAGAGGTCTCATCACATCTGCCTCATGCTTTTCCTTCCTCCTAAATAAGGCTTCAAACTCCAAAGCCTGTTCAGCTCTTGCCAGAAGACTCCAATCACCGAGGGATTTCTTTAGGTGATTATGCAGCTCTCATCCAAGAGGCAAGCTTTTGTCCATGAAACCTGAACAGGAGTTGCTCAATTCCCCACGCATCAGCTGTGTCCGATCCAGCTTCTTAATACGTCCCCAAGTGCTGTTTCTCCAGCTTAACAGAGCCAGGTTCTGCATGCTGTATCTCCTGAGCACAATGCCGAGGTTCAATGTCACTGGAAAACCTCCTGTATGCACGAAGGAATGGCTGGAACAGGCCACCAGAAACTATATCTGTGAACGGAGCATGTCAGACCCAACATGTAACAATACCTTGCATAATGCAGTGAGCAATGAATGATTTCAAGCAAGTCAGAAATGGTCTTTAAAATCTCCAGTCCCTAAAGTACCAAAGGGAAGTGACCAAATGCATTTCTTAAATCATGCATTTCAGGACAGAAGGTTTGGGTCAATTTTTAAGACTGCACTTCTTGCTGATGCCATACTATAGGAGTTTATACATAATGCCTATATCCAAAGAGTTTGAATGACCTTTACCAGTCATTTATAATATTGCCATCTATACTATAAGTCATGTCTAGTACTGATAAGGGTGAAGTAAACAGCTTTGCTTTAGGAAAAGTGGAAAGTACCTGCTCAGATCTCACTTTGGAATTCAGATTGTCTTCAAAATAAGGGTCTGCAAAATAACTTCTATTCAAGTCCATCCACTGCATACCATACATGCCCCTATATAGAAGTGGGTGGGGTCATATATTCATGGAGTTACTGTGTTATATGTTACTATATTTGTCATCCTATGCTGTCTTGGAACAGCCTCAACAGCTGTTTGCAAAAGATGATTCTAGGATGATGCTCACTATTTCTTCAGCTGTTTTTTCTGCAGTTTGATGGCAACATTGTGAAGAACACCAGTTCCAATTTAGCTACCCCTTGGACTAGAGCTTAACTATGGAACTGCCTACTGAAGAAAAACAAAAACAAAAAAAAACAACTTACAAGAAAGGAGAGGAAAGGAACCAATTAACTTTGTATCCATAATATTAATAGGATCTTGATGGACTCAATTCTCCTGGTCCCTGGGGCACAGCAGTGCCAGATTGTATTTACTACTGTCATGCCCCAGTCCTGTGACCTTAAGTCTCCCTGACAACACAAAGGGTATTTAGGGACAGATAAAAAGTTGAAAAAGACCTTCAAGATCATCAAGTCCAACCATCAGCCCAGGAGTACCAAGTCCACCACTAAACCATGTCCCCAAGGGCCACATCCAAACATCTTTTGAACACCTCCAGGGTTGGTGACTCCACCACTTCCCTGGGTAGCCCGTTCCAATGCCTGACCACCCTTCCAGTAAAAAAAATTTTTCCTAATATCAAGCTTGAACTTCCCCAGGAAGAAGCAACAGAGAAGATGTAAATGGACTTTCCCACAAAACTGCAGCAGAATTAGAGCAAGGAGTTTCTGTACAGAAAGCATTGAGAAGAACATCATCTTACTCTTCCTGTGTTGCAAGAGCCACAAGAGAGGGAGGAGGAAGCAGAGGGCAACTCACTGGAGCAGCATTGTAGCAGGATTCCCCTCAGCTGAGGAGAAAGGCAGCAATGAGTGTCTGAGAAGGACATCAGAGAAGTCCCTTAGTATAAGCAGTGACAGGAAAATCCTTCACGAGTGATTGAAAGAAAAACCTCAATTCTGAAGGACACAGAAATGGCTAGAAAACAACAGTCTTATTAAGAGGGACAAAATATGCAAATTCAGCAAAAATAATAATAATAATAAAAAAAATTGATAACAGGGTTACTGCAGGTACCACAGCCTCAAGGCTATAGTTACTTAAGTACACAGAATTTACCAAGATTATTTCATTGATACAGTACTTGATCAGTAATTCAATTACCATGCACAAGCCTACATCAAACAGCTACACATTCAGAAGGTAGCTCTGGCACACTTCCCAAAAGGGAAGCTTCATGCATCTTTCATGTGGCCAGTGTAATTAAATTTACGTGTACATGCAGCAGAACAAGCACTTTAAGTAATAGGACATAATCCTAACAGCAGTTTCTCCTTTTTTTAAAAAAAGGAGAAAAAAGGATTTCACTCAGTGACACACACAAAAAAAGCAAGTATCAAATGAGAGAAGAAAACACAGGAGTGAGAACTACCATGCACTGACAGCAATGAGGACTGGTCCAAAGCCTGCAATGGAGTGTGAATATCCTTACACAGCACTGGGATAAGCTTTTCAGCTCACGAACCAGTCTGTGACATCCAAACGCCCTGTGTCCCTCTGACTCTCCCAGGGTCCCTGCAGATCTGCAAAGCATCTCCGCTCTGCAGCCTGGCTCTGCATCACCTCATCCTCCCCTGGTCCCAGACACGCTCCAGCCCTGCTTGTGCTTTGACAGAACTCCTATGAACAAAATCTGAATCAGGGGAAAAGAAGCACAGTGATGCAGAATCAAGGTTCCAGTTACCTATTGCTTCCTCATAATGTCAGTCCAGCGTATTTCAACAGCACCAAGTCGTACATTCTTAATCGAGTTAAATTCTAGCAAGAACACCATTTGATTTCCATCTAGCTGTAATGAACAGTGATTTATTTGAAACATATTTTAGCAACATTGCATTTAGGCAGTTAAAATGTAATGGGAATATCCTCCTTCAAATTCCTCCCATCTGGATTATATGGTCTTTACTACCAGGCCTTAGTCTACCCATCTGCAAACCTGAAAGTGATTTCACTGCTTTTGTCCAATGAACTAAATCTTCTCTTTCATTTTTTTCAAAGGGCTTATTTTCTTTCTTTTTTTCCCCCCTTTAAGGCCAAGCGTGAACAGAGGGTTAATAATCATGAAAATGTACATGTACCACTAATAACAACCCTTGGTTTTAAAGGCTAGACTTGATAAAAATTTATAAGAGCTAAAGTGCTCATAAATTTTACAACCTACTATACATTTGCAGATTTATATACATAAAAAGGACCCAGTCATCCACAGAGCTGAAGCAGTTTCAGCGGTACAGTCCTCGTTAAGTAGATGACTTGTTCAATATTGCTTGTGACTGTAGGAGATTTCTACAGTCATATTTTTTTCCAATACATGCACCAAGGTAGTCATGGAGCTGAACCATTAAGGGCATCTTTTCCTTTGTCTTGCTTGCATGAGTCTCTTCACTAAACACAGCAAGGGAAAAAGGACTGAGCTACAAGTAAGGACTGTGGTGACCTTCCACAGCCACTTTCACATAGATGCCACAGCTGTTCTGCTCATTGCCACAAAAGCTTGCAAAGCACTCGCTTCCCTTGCTTCCACAACCATACCACAACTGTCTGAGCAGGAAAAAATCAATAGTTACACTAGGACTTTTAAACTATCTAATTAATTCCATCATTCTGCAGTAACCTGCCCCAAAGCTACTGCTAGCCAAAGAATACACAGTCATCAGGGGAACAGACAAGATGTGCTCTCCTTTCTAGTTTTATTTTGCACAGGTCTTTGACAATATAAACAGTGAGCAACATAAACGCAGCATTGAGCCACACATCAGTGTATGCCCATGCAATGTTCTCCTCCAGGCAACTCTCTCATGGGCTGGGAAGGCAACAGTGTGGGACTTTGAAACGCCAGACCTGAGGAGCACCACCATGACTTACAACAAATGCTGATGGAGCCAGTACACACCAGCTTCTCCAGAGTAAAGGAGAAGTGCTGCAGAAAAAGCTTCTGCAAGGACATTCTTTTCCTTACAAAGAAACTGTCTTCATTTGCAAAATTGTTCTGTAGCCTGAACCATGAAGGCTGTCCCTCCAAGATCTCCCTGGATCCTCCCATGCTGATGATAAGGCCAGCTGAAAGAGCCTGTCCTCTCTGTCTTTTCCAAACGTGTTATGCTGCTGCTATGTGGCTAGACTGTCCCAAACATCCCCCCAGAAGGATGCAAAGAGCCAGGTAAGGTAAGGTGTGTAATTTGCATTTTACTACAATTTGTATTTTAAGGTGTATTACTTGCATTTTACTGCAGTTTTACTGTAGTATCCTAGCTTGGCCTGCAGTGTGGTGTCACATGCTTGTGCCAGCAAACCTGAGCAAGGAACTCACTGGTAGAGGTGATGGAAATGGAGTGGGAGCCAGCAAAAATTCACCAGGTCAATATGGTCCCTGTACACTCTGAATTAAGCAATTAAAGCCCTATTTCTTCTTCAGGAGGTGAAATCTAAGACACGGTAGAAGGACTCTGATTGCAAATGGATAAATGAGAGGACACACAGTCCATGGCATGGATAACTGTACCTGCCAAACTCATACTACAGCAACAAAATATTGCCTCTGCTCTTGCAAGCTGCTAGTAATGCAAATGATACCACCTGATAAGAAGTCCCAGACATGTGAGCTGATAACTCACCTTCTGGTCAATGTTACCTTGTGTCCCTCAGTGTGCCAGCACAACTTTCAAGGAATCAACTCCATCAGTCGTAAAAAGGAAGGAGGGTGTCTCTCTCCTGATGTATTTTTAAAGGGTTTACTACAATGTTGCTCAGACTTCGTTCAAAATGTCTAGCTGATACTTAACTTCATGCTCCCTCTGCTAGCTCCTCATCTCCCTCCCTCTCTGTGGCAGCTGCTCCATGTGGATTTACAGCAGTGTTGAGCTTTCTGCTGCACTCCAGCTTACACATGGTTGAAAAGGGTCACTGGGCACAAAAACTTTGGTCAGCAGCCCTCCCAGCAGGACCACGCTGCAGGATACACTCCCAAGCTGATAGCACAAAGCCTTCTCTCTAAAAGCCCAGCTCCCACATGAATGGGGCATCCATGCTCCTTATCACATGTCCCAGCTCAAGGACTCTCCTGCACCAGCACCCAAGGGAGTGCACTTCTGCACAAACAACAAATAACCACTTGATCAATCCCTGCTAACAAACCAAGAACAAAGACTCACCAAACCCAGGCTGCCTCGTCCTGCTGGGCCCTGCATCTCTGCATCACAGACCACACTGGGACTCAGGACCCCTGCTGTACCCTGAAAGAAAAAAAGAAAAAGTCTACTGAGTGCCAGCCCCACTGGAGCACCCATGTGCTGGAATCAGCCTTTGACAACAGGCTGCAGAGAGACAGCCATGCCATCCACAAGACAGCTGTCCAGCTGCGTTGCTTGCTGACCTTCCCAGGTAAGTCAGGTATTATAATTTGTACTATTAGCCATGTAGCATTGAACATATGCTCCACATGCTGCACTGAGCCCCGCTGTGCTCCATAACCACTCCATTTTTGGTGGTTCAGACCTCAGCAGAGAGATGCTAGCTAGCTCACGGTTTGCACATCATGCTCAGAGTTCTGCTGTGATGGTACCTGTCCCTGGGACCGTCAACTGGAAGGTCATATCTCCAGTGATGTGAATATGCTTCAGCAAAGACTCAAAGCAAGGAGAAATTGCTCTATAGGATGCTCAGCAAAGTGTGTAGCTTTATCTTAACATTCTTCCCAGCCACCACCCCTTTAGCAGTTGCTGAATGAGCAGAAAAAGAGTGAGTCAGCTTACTTCCTTCAAGGTACACATGGGTTACTGCAGCTCAGTGGCTGTGAGCCCGCTCACTCAGCACTGCAGCCACATCTGGAGGCCAAGGGTGGGGCTGGTAGCCTTATGACTTTATACTTCCAGATTCTGCCAAACAATAACTGCTTCTACGACAAGGGAGAAGCAGGTAAGATGGGGTAGTAATTCAGTGGGAGTCCCACAAGCCAAGTTGGCAGGCAGCATGATCACGCTGCAGTTGTATTTACCACCGAAGGCAAGGGAGCCAGGAGATAAAAGCAACCGCAGCTCAGAAGGCAATTTCCTTGTGTTTAAAAATAAATACTGAAGACTAATTTAGTGATGAGCAAGAACTTCAAAAAGTATTTTTTTCTCTGTGTTGGATTCAATACCACATGGTTCATTTGCAGGTATCTAAACTAGTGATCATCCAACAACCTGCTTGCAGGGGCATCCCATTGCAATGCAGAGCAGTGCCTGCACAGCCATGCTGCCCGCTGCAGCTGCACCGCCGCCGAGCCCACCACCACCACATTAGCAGTCCCATGTGCACTGACATTTGCATAAAAGGAGCAGTTATCAGCAATTACGGCTTGCCAAGGCAAAATTCTTCAAAGCTGCTTTACAACTAGTGACAGATGTAGCATTCCCAAGTTTAAGCTATAATTTATTCTTAGACTGGGCAAAAACACAAGGAAAACACACTGTGCATTTTGCAAAGCCGTTCATTTAGGCATCTGAAAAAATACTTCAAAAAAAAAAAGAAGGAAGAAGGGAAGATGAATAGGGACTAAAGAAAAGAATAAACCGCAGGCACAGAGCCAGGATTTAATATTTAACAAGGGTGACAAATATCCAGACTGACTTGCTCCTGAACAGGTCAACTTTTACCTTTGTTCATACCAGAAAACACCAGCACCCCACATCTCCCAGCTGCCCTGTTCCTCCAGGATTTAATCACAGGTAATAACCAGTGTGCAGGCCTTCATCCAGCTGTGTTACAAGCATCAGACCAGATGCCTAAGAGGGGAAGGAAGAAGGGACAGTAGTAAAGAGGAAACCCATTCCCACCTAGGACAAGGAACAGCACTGGAACCTCTCTTCCCATGCTTCCCCCATCTCTGCCACAAACTCTGCAGGATGCTCCTGTGGCTCTAGGTGCCAGTACAGTCAGGACCTGGTGAAAGTCCCTCATACCTTACCTGCAATTCCAGCTCTCCTCAGTATCATTCCAGCTCAATATGCAAAGCCTGTGCTAGAAGAGGGGTGAGTGAACTGAGACAGAAATTTGAGGCAGCTGCTACACGTGTCATTCATAGGATAATTCAGGTTGGAAGAACTTCAGGAAGCCTTTAGTCCAACCCCTGCTCAAAGCAGGGCTAGCAACGACATATGATGAAGTTGCTCAGAGCTTTGGCATTTGTAATGCCAGGACAATATCTCCATTCTGCATGATTTCCAAATAACAATTCACCCTCTCTTTCCTCACAAAAAGAAACAAAACTGGAATTAAGAGCTTTCTCTCATCTGCTCTCTTTACAGAAATGTGGACCCTCAGTGGCTGCCCAGCTAGCCACAGTTTGAGGTCAAACACCTTGTCTCTGAGGCAAAGTCCTCCTCATGCTCTACAGAAGCTCCTTTCTGGTCCCTGTGTGGATTACAGTTTGTGTATTCCTGCTTTCAGGAGGGTTTCCAGATACAGAAGCAGCATGGCCACTGCTCAATTCCACAACCAGCCCACCAGAAGATGGCAGCTGGGTGCACATGGCAGGAATTAGCATACTCATCTCACCATAAGCACACAATCCTTAGTGCAAGTGTGTTAGAAAGCTCAGTTCAACCCACCTGCAATGTTAACAAACAGAACAAGAAGACAGAGAACCTGGACATCTTCCTGATGTCTTTTTAAAATTTGTGTTCAGGACCTTCTCTGGGGAATCAGAAACAATGCTGATCTGACAGTACAGGATGATATGTGAGGTAGTTTCATTGGTTTCTGCAGGCTTTGGACACCTATAATTCAAAATTCACTGCATATTTCAAATAGTTTTCCTATTTGATAGGAAAGGGAACCCTCCTGCGAGTGAAATGTTGTTCTGAAGCTCCAGAACATTCTCAGCTGTTTTAAAATGGAACTTCAGAACCATAGATTCTCTACTGAAAGCTGACTCCAGCATAACTCTGTGCATGAGCTCAAGAACACGGTAAATACCATTATTGGTGCTGCAACATTATGTGCTCAAAGGTCACAGAACACCAGCACTGAAGCCTAATTCTCCTCACCCCACATTCACTCTGCATTTAATCAGGATGGCTCCCCTGCCTGCTCTGTGCAAACACAAGAAGGACGCACAAATGCAAGCTCACACGGCAGTGAAAGCGTCCCCTAGGGCAGCCAGCCACAGCAATTTCAAACACTGACCTGGCACTGCAGTCCTGGGCTGGGGAGGCATGGGCAGCCCCTCGGTGGGAGAGAAACCTGCACCCATCGGTCACGGACAGCAGATAGAAAGGGATGGCACATAGTCCAAGAGTTTTGAGCCTTTGGAAGCTTTTCCCTGCTGCAGGTCTCTCCACTGTGTACAAACTTTATTCCCCAAATACCTCATCAAGCTTAGTCTAACTTTACACAGCAGAGCAAAAAGCCACATGCTGGATACAACAGTCACTATCACCTAAACTGCTCAGGAAAAGGCTTCCAGGATTTTTCAATACATGCAGATCAAAGCAGCAGTCTCGATGCCTTGTTTCCAAAACCAGGTGAACAGACTTGACTAAAATAATAGTCATTTTAGAAAACCAGTTCACAGCTGTGTTTGTAGAGAAGATCAACCCAAGCAATTAAAGTCTGACAAAATTATCAGCAACTAAAACCAGGCTTGCAGTTTCCTGGAAACCACAGTAAAGAAAGCACTATCTGACACATCTACTGTAATTCATACACAGTTGTTCACAGCATTCTTCACACACTGGATGAATACCAAAGCTATTTTTGCTTGCAAAGTTTTTGTTACCCCCTCACCTATCTATGTTTGTCTCATTCTGTAATGAAAGCAAGACAACAGTTCCCTTACAGGTAAGATACTATGAAGCTCAATATATGTAACACATACATTTAATTTTCCTTGACATAAACAGCAGTTGTGCACCTTTACCACAGGACAAACTATTCTTAAATCTTCGAGTGCCAAAGAAAGGAGAGAAGCTACGAAGGGTGGAAAGTACCTCTTCCTATGGGGCAGCCAGCAGCAATCCTCCTCCTCGCTCCACAGCAACTTCTCAACATAGGCCCTGGCACCTCCAGCATCCTAGGCTACACCACTGCCAAAGCAACAGTCCAATCTTTCCTCTCCACCTTTGCAAGGATTTTCCTTGCTGCCTTTTCCTGTAACCTTAAAAAAAGGGTCAGGCCCTGCACAGGATTAAAGATGTTTAGCTTGTCTCTACAAATGGGAGACAGTAGTCCCAGGAATCTGCTGTGGGACTAAGAGGTCACTTCCGATGTGGAGGATTTCTCCAGAGGAATGGCTCTACACCCTCCTTTTGCTCATGGTGTAATCTGATCCCAATTGAATACACCTGCTCTTTCTCTGCTCTCATACATTGCCTGTCTATGTGCTGGGAGCAAACACTCATTGCTGGAAACAGATGCACCTGACAAGGCCTTTGAGCCACCTGTCCTCCTCTTGTGGTTACACCAGCAGTATTCCCACTAACGCTCGTCCACTGAAGTTTCACCTCCCTTTCCATCCTGTATTATTAGAGCCTTCTACTCATTTATGCTAAGATGGTAAATACATCATTAAATTATATGGAGGCATAGCCACTTGCTAGGAAAAGAAACAATAGTTATGATTTGACAATATTTTTTCACCCCCACACACCAGTACAGCAACGTCACACACCAGTACAGCAACGTGTCACTGCGCCACCACTGTGAGGAACAACACAGGTGCCAAGCTACTCCTGGAGAGGACAAAGGGATGGAGGAAAGTCTTCAAGGAAGCCAGTAGTGAAAGGAGGTTATAATTAAAGTTTAGTGCTTGCCCAAAATCTCCAGTAAAGAGGCGGGAAGGAGGGTGAGAAGGTTACAGCACCTGATACCAGTCAGGGAATCAGCTCATTTAAACCTTCAGGAACCCAACAAAGTGTTTCACCAAAAGTTCTGATGCTGCCAATTACACATCTGTCCTTAAAAAAGAATGAACCCCATGAATCGATTTTCAACAAATTCCCTAAAACAAAAACCTGTTTCCCCCCCACACACACTTTACCAATTCAAATGATGAAAAACAGGCTGAAATTGAGTGGGGAAAAATGTAGGATAAACACCAGGAAAACCTTCCTGCAACTAACCTCTCAGGCTGTGGTAGTGCCTCTCAAAGGGAGCAGGGAAAGCCCTGCTTTGTATGTTAAATGCTACAGCAAAAAATTCTTGTTTGTGATGGAAAAATTATCAAGCCAGCTCAGGCTGGCACGGTTTCAAAACCCTCCCAGATACACAGGGAGAAATTCCTAGTGCTGATTTGCACTCTGAAGCCTGGAACCCTGCTGAGTTATACTCCCACCTTGTCCCGATTTCACCAGAAGACAATAGTTCACTTTTCCCTCCACCATACATGTCCAACTGCATGTTCAGACACAATTAAAATTTCCCCTTTCCTGAAAAAAATATAAATTGTAGATTCACTCTGATATTTTTTTCACTCCCACCAAGATTCTGGACCTCATGCCAAGCCACTGTTACACTTTTAATACAAACTTTGCTTACAGATTTTGGTACAAGAAAGGAGTGAACCTGTGATTCTAAGCTCTGAGTATCAAGCAGCTGGACTGCTGCACTTTGTAGTATGTGGATCTAATATTTGTCACCATTTCCAAACCATAGTTACCATGAAAAGCTACCCTCTATGTCCCATAAAGTCTTATATTTGCTGTTTGTAAAAAGGAAAACAAAACAAAAAACAGCCCCAAGAAAACAGGGCACACATATTGAGGCAACCTGATCTCCATCTAAAGGTGGCAAATGTAGACTAGGTGTACTGAGCTCTCTGCCACTGGCTAAGTCCCACCCTGAGCACAGGTTTCTGCATATGACAGGTAGTTCGTGGGCAAGTCTGGTGCTGGACACACACGAGACTGAAAGGGTTAAACTATCACACATGGATTTTTCAGAAGACTCCATAGTTGGTATGTGCACGCCTGACCATGAACACTGCTGCGTGGTTCCCAGCTAGAGCTGGGGTAAGGGCTGCGTGCCACGGAGGGGAGTGACAGACCGTAGCTTCAAAATGGGCTAGAATTCAAAAAGAGTTATGTATATCTGTGCTCTGATTTTTTTCCAGGAGGAAAATCCTACCCAAAGAAAGCTCACTGAGAGAACGCATGCCTGACAACACCAATAATCTTTGATGTCACTTCTTACGTTCCTGTGCAGGTTATGAGGCAGTTTCCAAATCTTTCACTTAATCCAGGTGTCTGCTGTTGCTGAACAATTCAGCCTTCTGTCAACAGCTGTCTCTGCTCCAGTCACTGAATGGCTCATACTGGGCACAGCAAAGCCATTACTTATACCACAGCACAGTTTGTGACAGCCTCTCCACATTCCTTTTGATAAACAATTGCAAGTAGAATATGGAGAGAGGAGGTGATCTGTACTTTAGGACATCCATAGTATGCTGGGAACCACATCTAGCAGGTTGGGGCACTTCGGGCTGGTACAAGGTGCAAGTTTCCCAATAAAATCTTCTGACCTCTGATTTCACATCAGCTGATTTGGTGGTGCAGGAAAATGCTGAGTGTCCCCCTCCCACCCAAGCACAGCCCAACATGACCATCAGCTGGGATGTGGCCCAGAAGACCAGCTGACTTACCTCAGCATTTTCCCTTCCATCCCATGTGGTCGCTTTTTAAAAACAGTAACTGCGAAGCTCCTGGGATTTCTGAGGAGGTATCCCCACAGCCCAGGTTAAATAATCATATGTGGCACAAGGTGTGCATCAAACTGATCAATTTTAAATAAAAAGTGTGCCAGAGATATGCTCCTTTAGGCTGCTCAGGCATTTCAATAACTGGAGCATAGCAGGGAGTCCAAGAGCCGTAGGGACTTGGGTGCATATGAGGAAAAGCCACTGTTTATGCTACATGCAGCCAACTAAAGAAAACCATCAAGCTGGAAGGAGAGATCTTTCCCTATGGACTAATGGGTCCCTGTAATTCAGACGTGTGAACTATCCTGTTTTATCATGAGCTGTTCTTTGAAGAACTTTATGTTCTGCAAGTTGCAAATTAATGGGACAGGATGCCACTACATGTCACAGTATTGGAAAATAATGTTGGCAGGTGTAATCCCGAGAGCATTCTTCATTTTAAGGAAAAGGAGCTTTGATTATAATCCAGGAGAACAATGCAGGTATAGGGGAAACTCACGGATAGCTTACCAGCCCCATTCAAGCAGGCTCATTTCATGAATCCATCACTCTGCCTTTCCTTGCCAGCACGTGGTAATGAAGAGCTGCCAAAGCCTTCCCTGGCTGGGAAACCAATGAAGCTCCCTGGGCAAGGAACAAGTGCTGGTCCAGTGGTGACCATGAGTCTCGCTCTGGGGGGTCAGTTAGTGCCTCCACCCAGCTGACTGCAAGGATGCTTTTGGCGGAGGGTCCGCAAGTGACATCTTTCTCTTCTAATTGACCAGGACAGTTGATTGATCACAAGGGTTTGTTAGAGAGGTTGTAACAGAGGAATTGCACATCTTTGTCACTCAGGGATACTTAGTGCTTAATTGTGCTGCTTAAAGGGACAGGCCATTAATCCTCAGGGTGTCTGTCCCTTGCACAGACAGTTCTGAATTGGGCTTTCCTAGTTTTCAAAGCAAAGTGGCAGAGCCAGCTTCAATCAGTGCAAAACCCCAGGATGACACCGGGGAGCTCTGCATGCCAACCCTTGGTTTGAGGCCCTTCCTTCACAGCTGCCTCTAACAAAAGCTGGTGATTTCAATTTCTTTAGCAAGTTATAGTTCCCACTGTACCAGCCATCAGCCACAGCCTTCCGAGTTAAAGCAAAGGATGTGGAAAGCGTGATTAATGCTGGATTTTCTCAGAGACTGGGAATATTTTAGAAAGGCCACTGAATCTTATAAGTCATATATACAACAGCAAGGAACATGTTATTTTATATGTCAGGCACATTTCAAAATACACAGCAAGAATCCTTCTTCCAGTTATGAAAAATAACCTCCCCAAGCCCAAGTCTCAGTGCTTGTGTGTGTACTTCAGGTCTCTGGAATAATCTCTCATGAGTCATACACAGTCATCCCTTATGAGTCAACCCTATTGTTTCTAAGCATCATTCTTATGCTTTTCCATTAGGCTATAAAAAGAGAAGAAAGATAACACTGCTGCTCCTGCCCCTCTAGCTGACATAATTGAGCCCTCTGCCAAAAAGAAAGGTAGGACTTGTCTTTGGCCATTAAGAATGAAATCTGTTCCCAAAACGGGTATAGTGGGGCTTCAGTCAGGCTAAAGATGAGCTTGAAAAAGTGATTTGCTTTAGTAAGAGTTTAATATGATACATCTCTAGCACCAGGTTGTCATGGCCCTGCCAGAGGCCCTGCCACATAGCTCCAGATAAGTGGGAGACAAAAAGCAAGGTTGCTGAGGGCAAGGTGACCAGGAGATGACTCAGAAGCAGCAAAATGAGCAAGTGCAACACAGAAACCTCCTGGACATGCACAAGGGCTCCAGCATGTTGACAAGTGAGGACTCAGGTCCAAGGCTGTGGGAGAAGGGCAACCCTGCTCTGAATCCCAAGCTGTTCCCAAGCCCTGGTATTGCCATCCACAGGGCCTCTTGTAAGCAGGCTGCCTTACCCTAGGTTCAGGCTACCTACAAATCCAGTATATGTTCGTGCAGCAAAACAGCTCAGGTTTCTTCCAAGAAGGCAAGCTTTTCCCCTTTTCCTTCTGTGCTTCCCCAGCAGAGTACTCTGACCATCTCTTCAGCCTGTCACCACTTCTGCAAGGATGGGCAGTGTGGCTGGGTGATGTCTTTAAGCAAACATGTTCAGGGAGGTAATGTGAACACCTCTACATCCAGAATTTCTGTGGGAATACCACAAAAAAAATGTCTCTGAGCCAGAAAACCTCTCCAACGCAGATCTAAAGTGGTCACCTGCATAGACGATGAAGTATACATATATTTTATTTTCATTTGAATTTTGGGAGCCCTACCACACTCAGATTGATTTCCTGCATGTGACTAATGAGATAGCTCCAAACAAGGGCAGCTCCGAGCCATGTATCTTTCCCCCTTTATATGTTAGCTACCTGTCAGATTACAATGACAGCTCCATTAGTTAAGGATTCTGTTGGACAAAACAACAGCAAATGCCTTAAACAGCAGAAACCTCCAGTGGTCTGCATGCAGGGAGGGGGATTTAACCATCCCTTATAGCTCTCTGCTTCACGCAAAGCTGTAAACCACATAGATCTCAATTCTTTTTTATATAGGTAGAAAAACTACTGCCATTTATGCTCCTCATATCAAAATATCACACAGCCTTTCCAGAAACCGTTTCTGAAGTTTACACTCAAAATAATCCTATGTGACCTTTGCAGATGGACCTTAATATGAATCTCTAGTCATTTGTGCACTTAGTTATTAGGGCTTTAAACAAAACTGATAATAATTTACATACAGAGAAGGTCTGTTATATCACCTCAGCCTACTAAAAATGACACAGTTTCCCCTAGAAAAGTGAGATGTAATGTAGGCCAAGTCATTTAGGAGATGATTGTGCTGGAGCCAGCAGCAGGAATAACTACATTAGCAAAGAAAATGCAGGTAGGCAAAAGAGAACAGGGTCTGGCCTTTCTAGTGGCTCAAATTTTGGTTTTATTACATGGAATGACATTATAAGTTTAATAGCTAGTACTCCCTTCTCTCCTCCTTATAGCACACAGTACAGACTTCCCCCCCCCTCCCCCCAAGTGTCCTGCCTTTGCCTGCATTAAAATCCTGCTCTCCTCTCCCTAGCCCTGAAAAGTTATTAGGCTGCAAAATCAGTTGTATGAATAGGTGTGACTTTGAACACTTACACCTCAGACTTGACCTCAGGGTAAAATGGAAATGCAATCTGATCTGCTGGGAATTATGTAAATATGTGAGCTGGGGAGCAGCAAGGAAGTACCTGAAATACAGAGGTGACTAAAGCCTTTTTTTGTTATTTTGTTTTTACCAGACCACTTTAAAAATGCAGTCTCCCGGCTTTACATTCGTAGCCCACCGGCCACATGTACAGGCATCTCACACTGCAGGTACCACATCCTTTTGAAAATCCTGGCTTTTGAGAGATCCCTCAGCAGGGGGGTTTTTGATAGATCCCACTGAAGTTTTTTATTACCTGGACAATTTATGTATGCAGGCCCCAGTGAGTGCCTTATGAACCCATGTTAATATAACGTCTGCAATTTGCAACCTTTTTATATCCAGGCTGGGATTTCTGCAAGATATTTACATCCTCTGTGTGTTACAGATTAGCATGTCATAGTCCCCAGTTGTTAATTCTCCCGAGGTTTCCCAGCACCCCCATCCAGCACAGTCCCACTCAATCTTCATTGCCACTGGCCTGGGACCAGCTACCACCACCACGGTTCTGCTGACTAAGAGCATGGGGATGATGGTACTGACAATCAGCACTTGGCTCCTGAAGGAGTAACAGATGCTCTGAGTTCCCAGTTGCCCGGGAAGCAGCAACATATGCTGCAGTCATTAGTGACTGTTGAGCAACAAGGGAGTCTGACATGTCTGATTTGCTTTACCTTCTGCAGCAAGAGCAATTGTGGCTCTTTGCAGGACACAGCACAATGTGCTCAACCGAAAATGTGTGAATAAATGGTATCATCAAACTGCAAAACCCCCACTGCTGCTCCTGCTCAGCCCTGCAGACCAGTTCACACCAGAAAGCAGAAGACAAAAGCCAGTAAGGAAACATTTTGGAAGCACTGTGAAAAATGCACACAATAAAAAGCGATGGACACTCAAGCCCAAAGAGTGCTGTCACCTCCTGCCATAAGTGAGGCTGCTTGCTCTTTGTGTCCAATGTTAGCTGGAAGGCCTCACCGTTAGCCGAGCTTCTGCCAGCTCTGCTGCCATGTGTGCTGTGCCTGAGCAGCCTCCAACCCTCAGGTACAGGGCTGCACTTCTCTGAAAGGTCACATTCTGCAAATGAATGGGAAAACAGCATCTCACATAGTGCTTCTGACATATATGTTCCCTTGCAGAAAACAGAGATGATTATGTCCTTGTAAATGACAAACCTCATTAGGAGAAACAACTTTTGTGCCTTTAACCTCGCCTCTCCATACTCAATGCACCTCTCCTTAACCTCAACACTCTAGCAATGACTAGAATATTTAGAGAAAACAGCTGAAAAGGGACTGCTTTTCTTTCCTTTTGGCTTTTCTGACAATTAGCAGAGCTGAAAGCCAGGGTACTTTAAAGAGTATAAATTAACTTGGGGATTAGTTGGTTGTTTCCTCCTGAATGAACATGAAAACATATTAGAGGGCTGAACTTTTATGTTGCACTATGACACCACTGTCATATTTCTTCATAGCTTTATTTTGTATTTTTCCTACCCTCCATTGACTTTAACCCTCTTAAAAGCACAAAGGAGGAGAGAGAAAAGGGAAAAAAAAAATATTTTGTGCAATTTTAATGACATATTTAATGAGTGAATATTTCTTTTATTCTTGTTCCTTTCCAGATATTTAATGCTAAGCAGACTGCTCCAAAAGTATAATGTTTTTGGAATAAAACACACAACACTTTATCCATTATGTCCCCAGGTCTACCTAAGAGGATCCCAGAGCTGACCCCCCAGATGCTACCTTCAAAACTGAGCCCTGGGAATACTTGCTATCACACTGTACCTGCAAAAATATGAAAAATTGAAAACAGCCAAAGAAAATGAAGCCATCAGTGGGATTTGGATGACCCCAATCGTGCTTAAAATCAAGGTTTAAGTGAAATTCCCATCTTGTATAGGCACCTGGCTCATGGTATACCACCTTAATTAGTGTCTGCCCAGGACAGGGTGGTTTATGTGGTCAAGAAGACTCAAATCTATTCCCAGTCTCTGAGAGGTGTTTCTCCATAGCACTTCAAACTACTGAGTTTGTTTCATTATGCCTCAACCCCCAAACAGCATGACCTCAATACAACACCTCCTCTCTCTGCTCCTCATCTGCCACATCTAGTTATGATACAATTCTTCAACGTAGGAAAACCACCATATCCCACGTATGCATGTACCACATCGAATAGAACTGGAATTGACACTCACACTGGGAGGCTTTGAATCCCTGCTAGAAACAACACCGATGGCTTTTCCAGCCCCTTTGCTTTGTATTTCTACACTAGTTAATTCCTTGTGACGCTCTCAACATGAACATGATATCCAGACCATGTTTTGTCCCAGCTTGGAAAGGACACTGTTCCCTTCCAGGCACTTGGTTTGTGACATCTGGACCCTGACAACAAAGCAAGGTACACAGCACTGTATGTTTGTGTACACACCCACACACACCCACCCATACGCTTTTATCAGCGTTCAACAGAGGATCATTTGGCTTTGCATTCTTTATCGACAAACAATTAAAACCTAAGTTCATTTTGTAGACAAAAGGATTTTGTATTCATTTTGTTGACAAACTGACTTGAAACCATGGAGGAAACTCTGTTTGGCAGTCCTGGCACATACTTGCTTCTGTGGAGAAAATGCATTCAGCTGACTGGCCAAACAGTTATGTAGACAAAATGAATTTCATCATAATTCTGTCAACAAAATGCTAACTTGCTTAAATTACTCTCTCAACAAAATAAATTAACTTAAAATCCTTTTGTCCACAAAATAGATTTAAGTGTTTAGTAAAGTCTTGTAAATACTACAGTTTGTTAGCTTAGTGTGTGCAATTCAAACAGCCGGCTTAGCTGAGTCAGCAGTTCTTGTCTTATCAGTCAGGGTTGGTCTTGATTCTTTCAGCTATTCCCTCCTCTGTAAGGTCAGTCTGATAAGAAGACCAGTCAGCTGGTATGCAACATATAAGAAAGTCAACCAAGACCATGCAAGAGAATATTTTCCCTATTTTTATTTAATCACTAGCAGGAAGAATTTGATATAACGTAAGTGTAGCAAGCCTAAACAAATCAGTCTTCCTCAGAAGGAGAGAAGCTTCATCCTTAGATCTGAAGTTTGACATGGAGTTGACATGACAAACCTTCAGATAAAATAGCAATTTAGTGAGGGACTACAGTGGAGATACCTTAGAAGATTTCATATTGAGAGCATGAAAATGTAATTACTATGCTTCTAGATATTTTGTGTCTAAAGTCCATTATACCTATGGAAAGTTTCTTTTTTCCTTTTCCGTGTTGCTCCAAATTCAAGTTTAAATTCACATAGTCACACCTTGCTCAGAAATGCCAGAACCTAATGCTGAAAGAATTGAAAGCAATGAGAGCACAAGTACTGCTACTGGGAGCAAAAAGCACCAAATTCCGCTTAAGCCAATGCAAGAGCAAAAGAAACTGCACCAGAATCTATGGCAACAGCCTGTCCTTCAGTTCCTGGACACATTAATGAGAACGTTTCTCCTCATGTGCCCTCATGGTGCCAGACAGTGCAAGAGAGTTCATGTGGTCCCTTCGCCCATCTCACGTCCCCCCAGAACAGACACACGTCCCACTCCAGACTGCAGATGTATCAAGGACGACACACCCTGCAGCTCAAGTCAAAATTTTCACATTCATTTGGACTCTCTTCTGGAGAGCAAAGCTCCCTAAGATAAGATAAGGCTGTTAAGCAGGTTCTTACGAGTTCCTTCTAAGTGCTTTACCAAGCACTGCCTGCTCTGTTGTTCTGCTGCATTTTAATAATAATGGAACATGGAGATAGTCATGCCTATATCTTTAGGGTTGTCAGTCAAGGAATTTGGCAGGTCAGTCGAAAAATGAGACTCTTCAATCTGCTTTTGCAATATTCTTCTGCTAGTATAAACAGGTTTTTTGTCCTGTTTTAGCGGGTTATTGTGGTTATAATGGAGTTAATTTCCAGGTGTGTGGAAAGTGTATAGTAACACAAGAAAAATACCATATTAATATTTAATATAACACTTTTTATAAGCATGAAAAGAATAAAACCCATTCAAATGCAAATGCAGCCTGCAAGGATGGATAAAGTTTTATGTTTTTTCAGTAACGTCTTCATTTTGCTAAAGACTGACTTAGTCTTGAGCGAGCTAAGAGCGCCTGTGTGTGTGCAGTCCCAGACACTGAAAAGTCTGCCTCTGGCCAAAGTCCTACTCGGTATTTGAGACACTTTTGCAGTACCGTCTTGTTACAGCACTCACTGAAATACAGTGGGTTTATTAATCCCTTCAGAACCACATGTTGTAGCCCCAAAGGGATGAAGCCTGCTGCAGTGTCTACTCTGCTTTATGAGACTCTAACAGAGCAGCAGAAACTGTGGGATTGCTCCCAACAGATCTTATGGGCAACAATTTTTTTTCTGTGACATGCTCTGAATATACCAAGTATAACAAATGGCGTAGCTTGGGATTTTCAATCAAATTTCTATGTACTAGATACCCAGCTTCTCCTGAACTTCAGTAGGTCTGGGTCTCTAAGCACCACAAAGCTCTTCCGACATCTCCAGCCTAAAAGAGCACATTTTCAAGCACAGCATAATAGTAACCAACGGGGGAAGCTGGTAAAGGGTACACAAATATTTGCAAATAACTCTGGAAACTAAACACAAGCATCAGCCTAGCTAGAAGATTCCCTGGCAAACACGAGCAGAGGTTTGGGCAGTGTGGGACAGGGAAATCAAGCTATGCTTTAACTGGTGTCACTTCTACCTATCATGGAATTACTCTTGATCCACCCCACCTTGTAGAGCATAGCATTGGCCAAGGCCATGCCACTGAATCAGCTTAAACAACTTTCAGTCTAGTTCAGATAGATTTCTTCTTTTGTAATGGCTCTGCCATTGTGCATGTCACTACCTTATCTTCCAAATGGCTCCAGATTGAGTAATGCATTAGAGTGGGAAAAATAACCTTGCAGTGACGGCTAGGCATCATGATAGCTGAGTGCAACTCCTGAATGCAGCACTTACACTTGGAGTTACTTTGAGCTGCTTTTGTCATCAGGTCCATTTTACTTCATGACAGGCTTCAGTCTCTCTCCAACACCACTCCCTCAAGGGTTTAACAGCCGTTTTTTAATCCTACTCCAGCCTGGATTATGTTAAACCCTTGGCTCCTTCATTTTTATTCAAACAGAAGCAAAACCTAAGACTATGGACATAGAGAAAGACTCTAAGGCATGGAACTGAGCTCCCCTCACCAGGACAAGCTGCTGGGGATCCAGCACCTCTCTGATTCTGCACCAGTCCTTGCTGAACCACGTGATGGCAGCAAAGTGGTCAAGGACCTTGGCTTGCCTTAGCCTGTGCTCAGACCCGGGCAATGCTCCACACCTAGACCTTAAGTAAATAGTTACCCAAGTCAAAAACATGTCTGCAAGGAAGACACACGACAGTGATAGATCACACAAGGAGAGTGAGCAAGCACTGGCAAAGCAAGTGAACAGGGAAGTAGAAAGCTGGAAGGCATTCAGTATTTGTTCTGTAATTCTGATATCTCAAACTTTCCAACACCTTAACTTGGGAATTCCCCTTAGTGAAGGAGAACTTCAGAGGACATAAATAAATGGAAATTTTTATGGAAATAAACATCCAAATATACATGAGGAAGGGAGGGGAGGGAAAGGAGTGATTCATTATTATGGCTTACATATCATTACACATTCATAAATTCTAAGGTAATATATTTTTCTTCATTGCTCGGATAATAAATCATCATTCGATTACAAAAGAGGAGTACCTGGATGGAACAGCAGCCTTTCTGAAAAATACTCCTGGCAGATGAATGACAGGAAAATTTATGGAGAATTCAGTTGCCTGACTGTCCTGCCTCCAGGAGAGAAGGCTGTGCCAATGTCTAAACCTTTCTGACAATTCACACAGCAGACACTGTCCTTGATGGAGTGAGGTTTTTAGACCTCCCTTGGCTTGATTTTCATTATCCCTCCCTTTGGCAATCTGCAGAATGTCTAATAGCAGTGCAAAAGGGTTAGAAAAGAGCCATCCAAATGGCTACTGAGCCTGTGCTAGCAGGCCTGTCTCCAGGATCTATGAATAATATACTGCCGTGTTCCCCACTTAGCTGGAGTTGTCCAATCAATCAAAGAGATCCTTCAAGGGTCACTGGTATTTGTAAGAGCAAAGAGTTTTCAAGAACAAAAAATGACCCTCCAGACTAGCAACTGCTTGCTGTTTTCTAGTTTATCTTCATTTCATCTCCCAACCTATTTTTTTTAGACCAACTCTTAATTTCTTTCCCTCTCTATACACAAAGCTATTTGGCTGTTCTTTTCAGTTGGTCATTATCCCTCATTATTCATTTTTCTCCCACCAGACTCACAGCAAGGGGTTAGTCTGATAATTTGGTCACCAGGGCAAAATGTCCCAAGAGAAGTCTTGGGCAGCTGAAGCAAAAGGTATGGCAGAAGGCTGCCATGTGCAGAGTCAATCCTTGCTGCAATAAAGGCAGATAGCTAGGGGTCAAGCCCCAGCTTTTCTTTCCACACTCGCTTCTGAAAGGAAGTTGTCACCTCCTTTTAGAAGCAGCCAAAGGGAACCAACCCACCAGGTCTGAGGTCCCACTTTGGCAAAGGGTGATTCCCGCCTTGCAGAGCTCAGTGCTTCTGGTGGAAGACCACCACCAAGCATTCTTTCCAACAGGAGCAAGCCTTGGAAATGTGTAGGTTTTAATCTGCGAATTGCCTGTTCTAAATTGGAGGGCAAATTATATCCCTGAACTAGACATTGTGGTTTTTGCACTGCTTAGCTGCCAAAAACCACACACACATAGTCTGACTCAGAAGAGGCCTTTTTCTCTAGAAGGGCCAGCTAAGTTCATCAGGGGAAGGGACTGAACACATGGGCTAGGATCTCTGTCAGCTAAGGTTAGATGCCTACCTCTGAACTAGACATGGAGAGCCTCCCTTCACAGGGGGCAGAGAGGAGCAGTGCATCCCACCTCCTCCTAATGCAGAGAAGGCTTTATTTCCTGCTGGTTTCCAGTTTTGAGTGGCACTACAGAGAGAATGAAGACAGTGTGGTGTGCTAAATTTCTGCATGGAAAGTGTTTTATCTTCTACTCTCAGTGCCCAAATTTCAAGGGCTACACAAGACACAACACTGTGAAAAATCAAACTCAAGCTTCCTTCCAAAATGCATTCCTATTGGGCACCAGCCAGCACTGTCCATCCAGAACATTAAAGACCCCCAAAGGCACCTTACACAAAGGAATTCAAGATGTTTTCCAGGGGAATCTTCCAAGAATACCAATAGTTGTAAAATACAGTTTGTCATTTGTTAAAAGGGAAGACATTTAGACAATAAATGTAATAGAGTAACTCCATCAATAACATGAGCACAAAGCTCTGACGGGTCACATTAGTCTTGGAGAAATCTCAGTCTTCCAGTCATGCTGCCATATGCAGAGATGCTCTCCAGGGCCCATTCTACTCACCAACTCTTCCAGTACTTACCCCAAAAGTTTAACAGCAGTAATTACACTGGGACTTGAGAGAATGATATGGATTCATGCCAGCTGAAAATCTCTTATCAACCTCCTCTTTGCTGAGGTGCATTTGGTGTTCCTGAATTCCCTGGACTGTTTGCACCAGTGAGGCTAGGAGGGCTGAAAAGACAAATAGGTGCTTAGCCTTTACCACTCTGTACTGTGTACAGACCTTAAAATCTGCATTCCTTGGGTGCCAAGCAGCATTTTACATCCACTTTGGCCTCCCTGCAATTGCACATAGCTCAAGGATATACATTTTCCTGCCCTTAGCCCCAGATGAAATCTCTCAAGTGGAATAAACAAACCTTTTACACCTCTCTCCACTACCATATCATTTGGCAGGATTAGGATGCAAGTGTGCTTCACACCTGATGCAGAAAAGTATCTGCTTTGAGTTTTCGCCCAGTAATGATTTGTCAGTGGACAGAAATCTCATCTCTGAAGCCCTGGGGCCTCAGCTAAACACAGTAATGTAACAGATTTTATTAGCAGTTTCAGAAAGGTAATCTAACACTAGATTAGCATTAAATGGTCCGGCAAAGTAGACACATGAAGGCATCTGTAAACATCCTCCAGTGCCCTTGCTAGTAAGAATATCTGGTTTTTAGGCAAAGAGACAGTATTCTATTTAGATGCTTTGAGGCACCGTTTTGCTTTGTGTGCAAACTACTGAGTGATTAATGTCTTGGTGAGCTCTTTTCCTCATCAAAGCTAGAATTATTTGAAATATCATATGACTTGCTAATAGACAACTAGATAAAGCTAAATTGTGAAACGATCATTGTGCTTTGGTCTCTTGCTGAATACATGGATTCCCTGATATGAGAAATGCGATCAGGAAATAATCTGCTACTAAGAAGGCAATCCGAATCCCCTTTGGGGAACAGGCTGCAAGAGTACAGCAGTGAGGATGATATATTAGCATTTCAAGAAGAGCCTGAAATCAACACAGAGGATGCCACTAAGGAATAGCTAAAATTGCTTTATCTTTATCTGTTAATATTTCTGGGAAAATTGCAATATTGGGAAATTGCAGAAAGACCAAACACCTTGCTTATATTGAATTAGATCTGCAACTGTGCTGGACCTATTCAGAGCTCACAGTATGTGATATTCTCCAATTAAAAACAGGAATTTCAGCCCAGGTTGGGGTTCCTTTGTTAATGCTACTGATAAGTTTTAGAGTGAAGAGAGACACTGAGGTGAGTATTTTTAGAAGCAGACAGTATGTTTGAGTGACCCACTGGAGACTCCTAACAGTGGTGTAAAGATGGGGCTTCCATCATTTGTCTATCACCTCTTTCAGGGATTGAATATCAAGAGAAACTGGATCCAAAAATGCCCGAAGTTGGTGTAGATTCATTTTGTTTTTTTTTTTGTTTGTTTGTTTGGTTGGTTTTTTGTTTGTTTTTTTAAATGTGCAATATATATCCTTCATATGATATCTCAAAAGTTTCCTCCATGAAAACAGACCAAACAATTACAAAGATCTGCATTTGTTTTTAATAACAATGAAGAGTTGTAGGGACTTTATATATATGATAAAATACTTCATAATAGAGAATTTTAAGATATGAAACAGAAGAGCTTGAGCAACTTTCTAATGAGCTTGAATGATTTATAGCTTTCTGGTCTCTCGAGACCTATTTGAAACTCCAATGACTTTCTGCTGTAGGCACAGTTAATAAAACTTGAATTTCTAATCTTGGGGTTTCCCTAAATGCAAGGTTTAACTAATCAAAACACCCACTTGTTATAGCAAAACAAGTACTATTGAGTGCTCCAAATACCTGCACAATGACAGACAGGCAAAAGTTGCACAGAACAATCTGAAAAACACATCAAAAGCATGTAGCAAA
The DNA here is from genome assembly GCA_013398125.1 of Aegotheles bennettii. Lineage (NCBI taxonomy): Eukaryota > Metazoa > Chordata > Aves > Caprimulgiformes > Aegothelidae > Aegotheles > Aegotheles bennettii. The sequence goes on along the minus strand of VZRW01003193.1, from coordinate 227,017 downwards.
CTGTTCCCATTTCCCTTCTAAGGGAAAGATATGTTCTAGTCACCTGGCATATGAATAAGTCTCTTGGATGTCATACAAGAAAGGAAATTATCAAATATGCCCATACTCTTTTAAGTGGAAACAAATATTAAGGAAGAATTCCTTTGGGGGGAAAAAAGAAAGCTTGCCAAAACTTTTCAAAGTTATTTGCTGTGTCCTGTAACACGGCGCTGCCTTATGTCCCAGCGCAAACCGCTGAGTGAGCTATGGCATCTGCACATGGGGAGCTCTGGTCCCTGAAACAGGCTTGGGGGTGAACAGACAAGACAGAAGATGACTTCTTGTGGAGCTACTGGCCCACTCTCGGAATGGGCATTGGAAAAGCCCCAGCTCGATGCTTCCCAGCCTGCCTACACCCTACGCTCAGCTCTCAGCATCTCCTTCATTCACACTGTCCATGCACACTGGCAAAGCATCCAGCACAGCACTGCATCCCGTTTAAACAATTATTTTCTAACTTAAAACTGAACAGGGGCCTTGCCAAACCTCTCCTATACAAAATCACTGCTTAAAAATCTCCCTCTCTCATATGGTACATACCTCTTTCTACACAGTGATTTATTACTTTAGCAATAGAAAGCTGAAATAATAGGCCAATGAAACTAGCTAAAATTGTAGCCACTTTGCCTAGCCATTATACATGTGACAGTTTCATTTATCTGCTAGTCCAGCAGCTTAATTTACATCCCCACTTAATGGTTAATTGTGGAAGTGCACTTTACTGCAACAACAGCAGGGGAAAGCGAAGACTGGACTGAGTATCTTGAAAGAAAAAGCCCCTCTTTTTAACTACCTCTGTAGTTAATTATGCAATCAAAACAGCCAGCAGCAAGCAAGAACAGTGAAGATGGGAAAACCTCACAGTATAAAAAACATCAGTATTATATAAAACATCAGTCTGATATCTATATTTAAATGTTTTAAAACTGGCTGAAATTGCCTGAAAAATCCAGGGGGAGAGTTGGTATTTGCTCTTTTTGTTTGTTCTTTGGTTTTTGCTCCCCACGGGGCAATTGGGTTTAAATTTTTTTTCTCTTTAAGTGGAAGGGTAGAAAAATTGCTTAAAACAAAAAAACCTAAACTTAACTAAAAAACTTTACCTCCCAAGCAAACAAACCAACTAACAGACACAAATCAAGCCAATATTCATAGGAATATAGATGAAGACTTAAAACAGCAATTACTATGAGAAGGCTGATGAAAATTAATCGGAAGAAATGGCAGCACTGTTTCTGCATCAGGAGAGCAGAATTTTTCAATGTCCGTAGTAAAGTGATGATTTACAACTCTGCAGTGAAGAAAATTTACACGCTGACCAAAACTTGGTAAGGTTTACATCAGGTCAGGGATTTCCTGATCACATTTTGCTTCTGTCAGAAAACGTTGACTCATTGAAATTGCATCTGTTATTTACCACTAAAAGTTTGAACAGTGTTTATTGTTGTCAGGATCCCTCAGGTCCTGAATGAAATAGCTGGTCAAAACCAGAGAGGGGCAAAGCAGAAGCAGCAGCTGAAGCAGTTGCCCACTGTGCAGCAGACCAAGATACTGAGAGTGGGCTGACCCGGGCAGGTGGGAAAGTTGAATTTCACTGTGCAACATTCAGGCAAAGGACACTGGTCACGTAACTGCTATGGTGTCTTGCTCAGGGTATAAATGAAAAAGCACAATGTCCCACTTGCTCTCTGCATGCAGAATTAGAGATTTCCCAAAATCTTAGTGAGTCACAAAGAACATAAAGACAGCCCCTCGTGTGGTGCTCTTGTGCAGGGCCGGGCCAAAAGCCACCAAAGGCAACGGCAGATGTACTTTTCCAGTAACTTCAGCAAGTCAAAGATGGGGGTCTCCATTTCTTTTTCTCTCTCTCTCTTTTTTTTTTTTAAAAATTAACAGCCATGGTTACCATTTCAGGTGTGCATCCAGTACCAAGCATTAGTTTCTTTTTGACTGTAGATACTTCATGTGCCACGGCTCATAAAACACAAGGCCGTGCTAAGATGTGCTTCAAAGAAGCCAAGGGCAACAGCCAGAATGTTTGTAGCACAAAGGCGACATCTTTTGGAGTGTGAATGATGAACCACAAGTTTAAAACAAGTGTTGAAAATGTTTGCCCTGCTATTCCACCAATTCTTGCATCTGTGTGATGATAAATAGTGTGTTTCTGCATGCATGTGGGTGGCTATGGCTCCCCTTCCTCAACTAGGACACATATATACGGTATCATATGATGTTGCACAAAGATATCAGTTTCATTCTCATCACACTAGAAATTCATGCAGAATGGATGAGGCCTGTTTCTCATTAGTGGTGCCTGTCTGTATCCCATGTTGTTTCAACCAAGGGGACTTTGAGAAAACTGGGGAACGGGCTGAAGGAAACCACACAAAGTTCAACAAGGAGGAGTACAATCTTAGGCAGCTAGGTTTAAATAATCCCATGCATCCTCACTATTGGCTGAGCCACTGCCCTGCTTAAAAGCAGCTGGGGTTCTGGCAGACACGAAGTTGCACGTGAGCCAGTGGTGGGCTCCCATCATAAGCCAGGCAAACTGCCTACTGGGATGCCCAAGAAGATCCTGGCTAGGAGACCTAGGGAAACAATAATCATCCTCTACACGGTGCCTCTACTAGCAAGGCTGCAACTGTGATGCTGTGCCCAGTTTTGGATCCCCAGAAACTAGAGAATCCAGGGGAGAGCAACCAGGGATAACGGTTCAGGGTACAAGACCTACAAAGAGAGCTTGAGGGAACTGAGTTTATTTAGCTTGACAAAGAGGATCCTGCAGGTACCTGAAAGGAGTTATGGTGATAGCAGAGACAAACTCTTCTTAGTAGTGGCAGATAGTGGAAGACAGGACAGTGGTCACAAGATATGGCTTAGGAGGGAAAGATTGGGCACTAGCAAAAGTTGTTTCACCAGGACGGCAGTTCCGCCCTGGGTACCTGGAGAGGTGGTGGAAAGTGCATCCTCTGAGATTTCCAAGAGTTTGCTGGAGAAAGCCAGGGTTAACTTGGTCAGTTGGTGACTCCTGCTCCAAGCAAGAGGCTAGACTAGAGACTTGCTCAAAGTTCCTCCAGCCAACACTCCTGTCATTCTGTGACCTCTTGTTTTTTTCATGAGACATTAAGAGTCAAACACTGTGAAGATAAATTGTACACTGAAACTAAATCATCTGAAAGAGTAAGAAACATGTTTAAGTTATTTCATGAATATGAAATTGCCTGATGCAATCTAGACAGCTGATCTCTTCTGAGGCTAATCAGAATTTACATGTTACTGAGAAACAATTTTAAAAAGAGAGACAGAAAAGGGGCCTTGAGGAGTGGCCTGGGACAACCGAACAGCCAGGAAAGCCAACAGTCATTTCCGAAGAAGAGAAATATTTGGCCATGTCACTGCAGATACCCACGTGGAAGTTATAGCAGAAAACCAGAGCCACCTCTTCTTGGAAACAGGAACAACAGAAGCACAAGGTTTTTTTAATTTCATGATCCAAAATGCATGGTCTTCCAGAGTTACCCATGCTGTTCTCTCTACTGTCTAAGGATAACTGTTGCTAGACAGTATGCATCCTTTTCGGAATGATTTGCAATCTCTCTTGAGATATACTGTAATTACTGTAACTGTACAAAAAGATATAATTTTCTATCTTACAAGAAGAAGGTTCAAGTTGAGATAAACATTTACAGAAAAGACTGAAATCAAAGGGCCCAAATCCTCTCTCACGGTAGGGTTTGACAGACATCATGTGAGATAAGATCACCGAGAACAGAATTACCCAAGGAATTTTGTCAATCAACTGGAAATTAATTCCGTCTGAAATCATTCTAATTAGTTAGCTGTTTTAATGGTAAAACATTAACATTTGGGGGGGGAAGCTGGGTATTAAAAAAAAATTATAATTTATTTAGTTCATATAGACTTGTTTTAATGTAAATCACTGTAAATCACTGATGCATCAGATAATACTTCGCATTTTGTCTCGAAAAAAAATCACACCCAGTAGAAAATACTATTTTTTGTGTTTTCAGGAGCAGCAGAGGCAGCCGGCTCACTCTTTCTAATCCTTACTAACACAACAGCATAATCACCCCACTGAGCACTGAACCTCAGCTCCGAGGGCTCTGTCTTCTGTTGCTAGTTTCTAAAAGCGCAGGGAAGATCTTCCCCAAGTGGGATTTGCATCACTAATTATTATGGAATAATTAGGAACAACAGATGCCAACTTTTGAACTCACTGAGCCCGGTAAAATTCCCAGGAGCTTAGAGTTTTGGAAATGCTGAAATTTTACTTTTCATTTGTGTGGGAGCTGAATTGCTGTCACTAAGCACCGTGCGATGGTATCAGGATTACAGCGAACCACCACTGGAACTGGAGTTACCCTGACCCATCTAAATACTCAGAGTTAATGCATCTCTCCTAGTGATTTTTTAGACAGGCTCTATAATTTAATATTTTAATGGAAACTACCCACAAGTCAATAATAGGGCTTTCACAGCATTATAAATGACATAGTATTATTATAAAATACACTGCAAATTTTTAAGAGAGAGGGTTTTTTCCCTGGTGTAGTTAGACAGTAATGGAAGGTGTTTAAAAAGAAGAAGACCCTTTTGTAAGTTAAGGAAGACCTGCCTACAGTGAGTTTTGCTATACTTGGGAATATTATATTACATTAAGTATGTCTTACAAACAGGAATCGCCTTTAAGGATTTGAATAGTTGTCTTGGAATATTTAATTAAAGAAGAATTTCTAGACTCAGATGAAAAATTTAAGTCATCATTGCTTCCACTTCAAGCCATTAACTAAAACCCACCCACCTCTGGCACCAGCAGAGAAGGACTTGCTTTCCTCAAATACAGCTCAACTGGAAAGCTGAAAAATTCTAAGAAAAACAAGAATTGGGCTTCTTTATGCTCAATTACTTGCCCAAGTTCTCATTTCCTAAAAAAGAAATGAACTCACAGCAACCCCGTGAGGGACACTCAGTGCCTACCCCACTGCCAGCAGCCGTGGGTACGCACTAGGCACCAACACATGTATTAGGAGGACTTCCATCAGTGACGTTTTCTGAAGTTGGCCACCAACTGGACACTTGGATGAAGGAGTTTAACGAACACAAGCAGGGACTAGGCTAAGGGTAGATTTCAGTCCTAGCGCAGCTTTGGGGCCAACACTTAAAGGCAGCCCTAGAAAGTTCAAGTCAGCAGAGATCACTGATAACTATGTGAAGGGAGGATCCTTACGATTCAGACTGAATTCCAGTTTGGGTAAGATCTGAAGCACTCGCTGGCAGCAAAACATTCAACAAAACAATAAAAAGCAAGTACATTGACCTGAAAGCCAGTAAGACTGCTCCACCCTTCAGTGGTAAAACTGTTTGTGGAAGTTCATGGAAAACTAACACAACAAAGAGCAGGAGAAGGTTGTTCTGGGGGAGTGCTCACTCAGCCTGATGATGCTTTCCCTTAGGCTACTTCCATTGTCAGTTGACAGAAATTAGCTTCTTTCTGAAAATGAATCACAGCCCCAAACACCCTTCTGGAGGATCCTCTCTCAACAGATTACACTAACAGCCTGAAGATAAGAGCTTCTAAACTAGTCAGAAAGCAGTTGTAAAAGAGGGCCAAACAAACATCTGTGCACTTGCAAAGAAGCCACAGACTCTCATAAATCAATCTGGCATTGATTAAAAGGGGACCTGTGTCTCTGGCATGTCTGGATCAATAACTCTTGACTCCCACTGCGCCAGGGTTGTTACAAGGCCGCATGGCTTAGCTCTTCAGGTCACCAGCCTTTTACAAATGAGTATTACAGCTTCTTTGTAATAATTACAGAGCAATTATGAAACTAACAGCAAAATCTATACAAGGCCAAGCCAGATCCTGTCTGAGAAACTAGCTCCTACCAGTTCCATCCTATTAGTACCTGAGGAAAAGCAGACATCTCCAACTCCACCAAATCCTAGTCCGCCACGCCACACTACTCCCAGCCTTAGTTGTACTCTTACCCACCACACACACATGTCTTCAGCACATCCTTTCTCCCCATAACCCCATCTAAGCAACTGCCTGAACATCCTCATTCTTTACTCAGTCAGGGTCCCACTTCCAGCCCCAAACAGAACAGGTAGGGTACTGGTCCCAGCTTGGTCTCCAGGCTCCATTTGTTGCAGAGATCTAAATAAAACAATATTTTGCAGAAACACCTAATTTCAGTGCCATTTACTGGGTGGACTAAGCCATGCATGTGATCACAATCAAGTCAGATAACAGAGCCTGTGAAACTAATTTAAATTATCAGGATCAAATGCCGTAATTCTTATTTTAAAAAGTACAATTTCTGCATGGTTTTTATATGCACTTAATCTATGAACAAATGACAATTATCCAAACACTTGTGTTTCTATCACTGTCTTTAAAGTCGTATTTAGACCTTGTGTACCTCGAAAGAGTTTTTAGTGCCACCTCTAAATCCCAAACTCAGATTAAAATCATATGGTTCTAGTTCTATCTGTGTTCTCCTTCTATGCAGATACTGTAGGAACAATTGGTTTCCTGGTTCAGCTGCTGAACCAAAAAATACAAAGTGAAAATTAAAAAAAAATAAAAAATAAACTAACAGTCCTGGATCAAACTTTAGGGTTTTCTTTTTTATCTGCAGAATAAAATCCCACACCCAAACCATTTCACTTGACATTTCATTTGCTCTGAAATTAAGTGAAAAGGAAATGCTAACTTTAATAAAGCAGATCAGGGAAACCTTCTGCCTGATTTAAGGCTGGGCATCCATCTTTAATCTGAGTGTTTTAGCCTCTGTGTTGGTAACAGAATTCTGCAGGAGAGTGCTGGACAGGGTCTTCACCACCACCTACAGCCACCACCCTGCTCAGTGCAATGGAAAAATTCATGTAGAGAGGACAGGAGAAAAAATCTCTGCAATGGTGAATAAGACACTTTGCTAGAAGCTTGAGCACCAACTGTGTGCTCAAGTGAATGTCCACAGATTTACTGAAGAAACAGTGTCAGAGAGACAGGCTGAGGACACCTTGCCCTAGGAAAATAAATTCCTCTGGTAGTGACAGCAAAAGGAGAATTTAAGCCAAGCCAGACACCACGCTGAGACTTGCTAAAGCTAAGTCGCTATGCAAACTTCTAAACTTCACAGCAGGGTATTTACTCTAGAAGTTTGTGTGTCTAGTTCAAAGAAAATCAAACCCAGTTTCAGGGTGGCTGAAAGGGCACTTGACATTTGCCCAAAACTATGGCTGCCTCCCTGTCTTAAACACTCATTTGCAAGCTATCAACTGAAAGTGCTGCTTCTTGGGGAAAATGAATCCTGCTGAAAATCAATAGATAAAAAGCACAGGAGAAACAATGTCTAGGGAACGCAGAAACACAGGCACGTGTAGCCATGGCCCCAAGAGTGGAAATGGTCTTGGGAGACCAGAACGTCTAGGCAGGCTGCTGAAAGCTCTCTGCAAAGCTCCTATTTCTCAGGCAATTTTAGTCACAGCTCTGCCACTGGTGTTGTAAAGACCTCAGTCCTGAGCTGTAGCCATACAGCTAGGTCAGTACAGCTGTCCTTGGTGGAATAAAAAATAAGAAAAAGCTTTAAAATTTCCATTATGGCAGACACCAGTTAATGCCTGGTTTCCCTTCTAGCCTCTTCTACTGCTTATTGGTAGCCACTTTTTCACTGTGTGAGATACACACGTTTCAGTGAAGGGACAAACTTTGGTTTATCAGGGTTACGTGCTGTTCTCCTACAGGAAAGGTTGCTCCTTATAGGAGCCGAACACACAAAGTGAGCACAGCTAATAATCAGTGGTCCTGATTGCCACAAATTTAATGCAGGCTCTCAAAAAAGTTTTGAAACCTCAGCTCCTTAGACTCACAGGATTAGGAAATCACTTTTTCATTAAAAAGTAGTTTCTAACATCCATGATGATGAAGGAAAGCCTGGAAATGTAATTATGGTGTATCCCAAGAACTCACTCCTCCACCAAAAGGCAAGGAAACTAATATTAAGTTGTCTTTAAATGCTCACAGCACTCACCAACTAATGGCCTCTGCCGTACTTGCAGCAGAGAGCACAATATCACCACTCTGGAATTTCTCTTAGCAGCCAGTAAGACAGAGTCCTTGTCTCCTTCCAATCAGTCAAACCTCTCACGTGGGGAAAGTTGTCTGAATTCCCAAAGTCTGCATGAAAAGCTCAGAAGAATCAGAAATTTAGAATATTTTTTTTCATTTCTTCGCCTGCATAAGCACTCATTTCAGAAGCTCTGCTGCTGTTTCTGCTGTCTGTTTGCCCCAGCAGCTGAAGATAACCTTTGGATAGCATTTGCAACTCACACACTAATGTACCATCTCTCTCTCATTATATCTCCTCACTGCATGTTTTTCTATTCACAACAATTATTCAGATTATTCTGTCTTGTTTTACCAGCTCTTGCCATGCATACAAACAAACTGAAGAAATCAGCAATTCAGAATTCAGAGAGGTGTTCTGAAACTCTTATCTCAGCCTCCTCCAGGCAGTTTCCTTCCCCCCCTTCCCCCAGATTTGCCTATTATGAGCAGTGTCTTATGGCATATGAAAGTGCAGCGGAAAACTGTGAATCCTGCCTTTATTTTCCATTGTTAGTGTCACTTCAGTAGTGAGAATTTAGAGGACACATCCAGTCAGTTCCTGACATGCTGACAGTTTTACAATTGTTCATCTGAACCGCAAAATAGCACAACATTTTGAAGGTGCTTTTGTTTCGTGTGATGTGAAGTTCACTTTACAATATTTTTTCATAATGTGCTGTCAAAAATCCATCTTTCCAGGACACTGACACTTTAGTGATAATTTTGAGGTCCAGTATTTTTCCAGAAAAATGATATAGAAAAGTTCATTTTTGATTAAAAAAAAAAGCATCAGATAAGCATTAACTACATTTCCCCTCTATGTACAGCATTTAGCTCAACAAGCAAAACTGCTCTGGCATCTTGGGAAGCAATCTTTAAGTTCCTATCACTGGAAATGGCATAAGATGGGTAAAAAGTTGTTATTATTATGTACATGTGAATTTAGAAATGACATGAATGAATTTAAAAATAGTATATTGTTTGCTAATATATAAATAAGCACTAAACCACATCAAGCAGTGCACATCTCAATGAAAAGAAAGTGAACTAACCAACCACATTAAATCAATTCACACTGCACAGAGAGTTCAGTTTGTTTCATCAGATGGGCTCCTCTTGAAGCGTTTTAAATGAAACTCAAACCAATGCTCCGAAACCTCAGGAGTGAAGGGCATCAAATACCAGACTTCTCCCCTTGTGTTAAATTCTGCACATCTCTGATAATCTACACATCCGAACTAAAAGGGAACAAACCTTTTTTCACTCTGTGGCATTCGTAACGTTGTAAGATCAAAGCAGCTTGTGTTCTCAGCTCACTCCCTTCTGATATTTTTTCTGACTCTAAGGAGGGCTTGAAAACCCCAGTTCAGCAATGTGCTTTAGAGTAATGACCAGACTCTTTCCAGCTACCACACCACACAAGCCAGGAACCATCTTATGGCACCTTCCAAGCCACGTTAATGTGAAACCGATCCTATCACAAACCTGTACCTGTTTAAATCAAGCAGACAAACCCCATGGGTGATGTGATCACTGAGACGTGCTCCTGCACTCTAGGGAGGTGAGTGCCACTTCTACCAGGGTGAGTAGCAGCAAACCCTGGCCAGCAAACCCTCCCAGGCTGGAAGCAAAGCAGCAGCTAAGGAAAGCAGCTTGGATGCCTCCTTTTGTCTCATTCCACCAAAGCTGTAAGATATTCTTGAAGCATCCTGTTGTTTGGGATTGCCAGGTATAACAGCAGCAAATCTGGCAAACAGAGGGATCTGGTCAGCCTCCCCTGCAGCTGCTCCACTTCCCCATTGCCCAGGAACCTCCCACCCTGGCATCAGAGGGGGAAAATAATTAAAAAGAAGGGTTCTGGCCACCTTCCCTTTTTTTCAGAGTGAGTTCAATGCAGAAAATCCATCTGAATAAACATCATGGCATTGGATGAACTAATACTAATGCTTATTTATTACATTCATGTCACTTCTCCCTTTTTGATAGGTCCATAAACACAATAATCGATATGCTCATTAAATAGCTGTGCATCTGACCCAAATACAATATACAAATAAAATATATATGCAATAAAATCTAAATCATCATATAGTTCTGATAGATGATGAAGACCTAGGCTGTAAAATTATTCCACCCCTCTCCATCTTCCAGACTCCTACATATCGATATCCATTAGCCCTTGGGAACATTACCAGACAAGAGCTGAGCAGAAAGTTGTACAACAAAACAACCAGCATCTTGCTCAATATTTCCAGTGAAAATCATTGGTCGAGAATAATAAAATGTATAACTGTAGTGTAAATTTACAGACCTGGATATGTTCTTTTATAGAAAATGATAGTTACAGATTAAAAGATAAATATCTCTTTGTATCCAAAACCAAAAATGTTGTTAGTTTTATTCCCACCAAGATCAATACCAATCATGCACTGTAGCCAACCAGGAACAGTTGATAACAATCAGGAGGTGTTAGATTCAATTCTGCTTTAGTGACAGGGCTGGTAACTCAATAACTTCAAAAGGCAGTTTAAAAAAAAAAATCTAATTTTTAGAGAGGCATATAATAGGAACCGATTTGTAAGTCAAGATTTTAAGCAGATATAAAAACACAGCATGGCCTTAGTTGCCCTTCAAAGGATATTTTTGCTTGGGTTTATCTCACAGCCAGAGAGAAAACCTGTGTCTATGCCAGCATTGTCAGCACCTTCTCACCATTTGCTGACATCCAAAATTTCTCCCGAACCAGGAATATCCCAAAGCATTAAAACTGAAATTGCCCAAGGCAGGCACGTTTCTGCAGTTATGCCATGGGCCACTATGGTGCAACCCTATCCTCAAAGCAGCAGCCAAAGCCCACCATGGGCTGATCTGTGGGGCAATGGGCAGCGTGCAGTCGCCCTGACCACAGCTCTGCCTCCTTGCACTCGCTGCAGCGTCCTGTGGTCACCCAAGCCTCGGAGCTACAGCATGTCTTATGTAGTGCTTTAGAGGTCTGCGTTAGAAATTCCACATGAGCACAGCATGAAAAGGCCCTTGCACACCAACACCCACATTGAATATTTCTTGGTTGAAGTTTCCCTGAGACTGCCAGGAGGCCTTCGCTGCTGGTGCCCGTCTGCTCGCCAGAACTTTTTTTGCAGAACTTACTGAGAAATTCCTCTGTGCACTCTGACTCATCTGCCAATTCAGTTTACTTTCACGAAATATGGCTACTGCCTCTATGCAGGAGCTATGATAGGAAGCAAGCACAGCAGGAGGGCTACAAGCTATTGCAGTGCCAGACTCCTCAATACAGAGTATTTTTGCATGCCCCAGAAAAAAAAAGAAAGGACAGTGTGGAGGCAGTGGAAAGCTGAGAATTTTGTGGCTGCTGTTCCCACACTAAATTTCTACAAATTTACATATACACACTGAGCATAGAAAAGAAAAGACCTGGCCCTGGGTGATGTACAAATAAAGACTGAACAAGTGAAGTTAATGTCAGAAGAGCAGCAGAAGGCACCAGGACCCCTTAATGCATATTTCCACATGCTCACATTTCTGGATGCCTTTCACCTAATACCTTCCCTCTGTATCTCTGAATTCTAATGTTCAGAAATTCTCAAAAATAAAACAACAAAAGTATTTGAAGGGGTTTTTTTGAAAGGCTCAAGTAACTAAAAAATATTCGAATTCTTGACCCCACACAACTGTAGGCAGTGTTCAGCAGTTACTGCTGTTACTCCAAATTTTCCCACTATATGCTGATGTCCCAGATAGGTTATTAGCTCTGTCAGACTACCTCCATCAAAACTGAAGTCTTCTCTGAGAGGTGTTGTACCAGGCAGCCTTTTTGTCTGGAGGAAGAAAGGGGATTTTGGTTTTAATGGTTCGGGTGTTTTCAAAATCAAGTGGGGTGGGAGTAGGAGGAGAAACTGTTTTAAGGATTAAAAAAATAATAATTCTTATTCTAGAGATGGTTCAAAGAACACGGATTTGATATCCTACAAACAGCCACTGAGGCACGGACACACAGCTTACCACCCGCTTAAATCTGATGAAGATATATGCAGTCTTTGAAATAAAGCACAGTTATTTAAGAGCAATCTCAGTTCTAATTCCTGACCAGCTCTAATAACAAAACCAACTCGTTACATAGGAGACCCATGTCCAACAGAAATTTTAAAATAATTTGATGTTACCGATACTGTAACATGAATGATGCTTTTGCTAATTAATCTCATCATGAAGATTCGATGTACAGCTTGAATTGCCAAAGCTGTGTACTCTGGGGCACCAAAGTCAGGCGCCCAGACTGCATGTGTTCCCTGAACCAGTCCTCACGTTCTTGCAACACGTAGTCACAAGCATGTGAAACTTGTCCTGTACCATCAGGAGAACCACATTCAGACAAAAATATTATTTCTGAGTTTATGCCTGACTGCCTTCTGAATTTTGAACTATTCATAGCCTTTTGGGCTTTTCTTCACAGCCCAGAGATTTAGTTTCCTTTTGTTCCCAACCTGAGGTTTGCACATTGATCACTTGTCTCTGGGAGCTGGGACGCACAAAAAAATCTCAAACCTAACTTTGCATGTCTGAATGTCCAAAGCCACTCTAAATATATATTTAGAAATCAAGAAAAGTATTGAAGCATCGAAACCAGAAAGCTTGCCATACGTGCTGCAGATTAAACTTCTCAGCATAAAAGTCAGCTCTGTCAAGTTTGTTGGCAGCAGAGACACGAAACTTCCCTTTTAGATACTCTTAAGTGAAGAGTGCTAACCGAGTCCAGGGAGATGGGGCATTTCAAACACCTATTCCACGCCAGGCAGCTAGACACAAAAAAACTCTGCACATGCAGCAACAGCTCTCCACCTGCCATCACAGAATGGGGGTCCCTACAAATGGCTGTGGGGCTGTCATCCTGGAAGCAGCTTGTCCAGAACTCCTCGCATGCATACGTGATTAGTCATCTTGACGATGAAGCAAAGCAGAATTCAGGTGTTTCCATATAGAAGAAATATAAAGAGTGAAATCAGAGATTTGATATGTCTGGGCAGCATTACTTCCCAGTCGCTCGACAAAGCAAACTACTTATGAGGCATGAAATACCCGATTGACCTTGAAGCAAGGTAGCTGAGGATTTATGTACAGGGAGCAACCGAGAACACCTCGCCATGGCTGAATGTTATTTCGACTCCTGGGAAATATGGCAGATCCCTCACATATGATAGCTGCTGCCTCCGTTAAACACTGCAACAGCAAACAAATCGTTTCACCTGCCATGAAATCCCAGAGAGAGCAATCATAGAAAATAGACCTGCGTTTGCTTGTCAGCAATTTGCAGTGTCAGCAGGTTTTGAACAAGTCACAGTCTCTCCATGTTGCAGCTGATGTAGGACAGAAGACAACATAAAAATGAGTTGGAAGATGTAAAAATGGCCTGGAAGACCTGGGATAAGAGTCCCAGAGGGTCCATGTCTGCCCCTGCAGAACCAGCCACTGTTGGCTACAAGCAACAGCTGTGCAGGCACCCCAGAAAACAAACATCTGAGATCAGCCATGATGTGCTGGGCAGGGTGCAGCCACGGGGAGCTGCAAGCATGAGGCCAGCAGCGCTCTGTCTTTGCATAACAGAGAAGTTATGGCCCCAGCACCTGGCAAGCCTTCAGGAAAAGCTGTGGGAACCAAACAGCACGTGCAAACAAAGCAACTGCAGCATCAGGAAAGAGGCAACAGCAACAACATGAGATGCATCACTACTGCTGTGTCCTTGATGCTGTCATTTATTTACAAGGAGGGCATTTCTGTCCCAGGAGGAGGGAATCTTCCAAGAAACACTGATGATAAAAAAACTCCCTCCCCTGGTCCCTTCTAGCAGGGTTGTCCTAGGAAGAGGCAATAACTCTGCAGACAATTCAGTTCTTAATTGGCACAGGGAAGTGTCAGAGGGAGAAAAGTAACTGTACAGAGAAATTGTTGAAAAGCCTTTGAAGATAAATCTCAAAAAGAACAGAAGTCTGGAAAACAAAACCACCTGAAGAGGAGTAAGGGGAAAGGTGCCTAGCAATTTCCATGTTATTTTTCATTGTTAACTAAAAACATCCCACAGCCAGAGTTTTTGAACTGTTTACTACAGCTGCAAGAGGAGCCGCTCCTGACTGAAGATTTCACAGAGCCCACCACAGGGAGACGGACCAGGCACTGATAGCCCAATAAGGCAGTGCCATCTGCAGGGCTCGGAAAACACTTGAGCTTCTTCTGTTTTGAAAGCCAGTAAAGCTGCTGTTGCTGCAGCGGAGGAGCACTCCGTCCATACAGAATGAGGGCTGCCCAACAAACAAACCGGGTCAGAGCTCCTGAAGGAAATGGGACAAATAATAAAAGCTCTTTCAGCAGCAAAAGCGAGCAAAGAAAGATGTCACTACACAAGGAGCATGAGACCTTTCGAAGCACTGAAGTGAGGGTAATGAGATCATTTTGATCTCTGATCATCTCGTAAGTCACATCATCTTATTTAAGGAAGGGAGACATAGCACCTGCATAGGAAAAAAGGGAAAACATCTCCCAGTGTTGCAGCAGCGAGGATATGGAACAGCCTCCCAGGGAGGGTCAGAAAATCTACCTCATCTCCAGGAAAAGGGACAGCAAAACACAGAGCCTGTATTGTTAATATATATAATAAATATATAATAAAATAAATATATAATAAAGTTTTATTGTTAACCCAAAACATCTTACAGAGTCCTGTATTTGTATACATGCAATGTTTGCATTGCAGAACAGATCTGGGAGCAGGCAGCATTTCCTGGAAGGTGGAAACTTTCCAACCATGTGGTGTTAGTGTTGGAAAACAACTGGCACTGAGGACAGAGGGCTCCGCACCACCGTGATGAGGAAAATGGTGCATGGAGAAGGAAACATTTATCAATGATTTCATTTTCCTGCAGTAGTACACAGCTATAAACCATTTGTCTTCTACCAGGCTTTTGTACCAACTTAATTACCAAGCAGTTGTTCAGCCTGCAGTGTATTTAGAGCCTAACCCCAAAAGAATGGGTTTTCTGTTCCTTTCCCAACTTAACAGAAAAATAGAAGTGGAGAAAAAGATATCTGCTGCCATGTTGCTACCAGGCAAAAAAATATTCTTATTCCGTATTCTCCAGTTCACTGTCCTGTTCAATTTTGCATTTCAGCTTTTCGTTACTCTTCAGGGAACGTCTGAGATTTGTGAATCAGGGCAGGGAACAATTTCAGTACACAAATTCACCCAGCTGAGAACGGTGCCGAGATTGCAGATCGAGCCACAAGGCTGGAACGACCAGCTTTCTCCAACTGCAAGGACTTGAAAAAGACCTCTCTATTAATTGCAAATAAGTATGTTATGCTTAGTGCCACGCTGGGCTGTTCACCAGCCAGATTACTAAATAACTGATAAGTTAACACCCCACCCCCCCCGAACCTCTTGTCATTCTGAGTTCTGCCCATTCATAAAAGCCAGTACAACTTTTTTTTCTTAAACTACCTTTGTGCACAGCAGTTTACTGTTAACTGAAGTAAAAAACAGCAGCTAAGCTGAAAGCCAGCAATGAAACAGGTCTATTGCTGTGCTGTGCAGCAACAACCCACAGTAACACCAGCTTATTAATTCTGGCCCGCAAAAGCTCTTTGAAGTAGCAGAAAACCATTGACTGAAAATGCTATTATTTTATTGAAATCAGCATCTGTTGTTTTCAGTGTGATCTATTCATTGTCAGAAAACAACATCCGAGCATCCCTGCTGCCTGTTTATGAGAGCATTGCCACCCCCACGCTAACGTTTGTTTACTCCCAATGCCAGAGCGACTGGGTCAGCAAGAGGTCAACACCCTGCCCTAACATTTCATCCCATTACTGTTGAATCGTGCTAGGAGGTGCAAATTACAGCTTCCAGTCCTTGCTGGCCCCACACATTGGCTTGACTACAAACAGCCTTCTGGAAGCACATTTCCGTGGGCTGGGAGCAGGAGGCTCGACATGCCTTGCTGCATATGCCTCTTGCTTATCTCCATGGGCAATTAATAGGATCTCTCTTGAGTGATGGGTTTTTGATGGGCTGGGAGGACAGGCTCTTGAACACAGCACAGTTGCTGAGATTTAATTACAAGGCCAGATTGCCACTTTCGCAGCACTGGCACTCAGGTGGAGGACTGGGGGCAGGAGGAAGGTGGGTGCCAGACAGCTGCCTGGGCCCCCACATCCCACTGAAATGTGTGCTCCCCCTCCTTATGCCCCAGTCCTGTTCGCCTGCACAACAGAAAAACAACACAGAGAACATTCACCCCTCTGCTGACTTTTTCTGAAAGTGCCCAGGGAGGCTGCTGGGAACCTTCATATTTGGCATCTCTGGGGATCAAAGCCAGGTGGACACACTTAGAGCTGCAGTGCCTCCCTGTACTGTGGTACAGGACTACTGCTGCTTCCATGGAAGCTGAGAGGAGCTGCAGTATTTTGGGGCAGGAGTGGTCTTGGCTGTGTGGAGAGATCCAGGCAGAGGTCCCTGACTCTTGTGTCCTACCTCCTCTTCCTCTGTCACGGCAGAAAACAAGGAGGTGACCTCTGCTGCCGATCTCTGAGGATTCAGCAATACACACCAAGCTTAAGCTCAAGCTTGTGCACATTCTCCCTGTCCAGGAAACCTAACATGGAAGCAGGGGTTGTTTTCCTGCATGACTGAGAACCAGCCATAGCCCTGTTTACCAGTTCCCACTTTTAATTACCTTTCCAGCAGCAAAGACTACATGCTGCCTGAGGTCACTCCAGCTCATTGTCCCCTGAGAAGCACATGAAACATGAATGGCTCAAGCCTTCTGGTGAGAGAAAAAATCTCCAAGCCATCCATAAGTAATGGCTGTTCACTACAAATTTCAGCATGTCAGTGCCTAAGACCTCATGCCACAGAGGTCCGTGAACAGCCAGCAAGCATGACAGGCAGAGTAAACCTGGCTGGAATTCAATTTGCACGGGTTGAATAAGGTGGGCAACATGAAGTTAAAGTTACTGGCAGTTTTCTAGTGGCTTTTTCTGTATATCTTAAAAATACAGTTAAATAAAAAAGAATTAATGAGGAATGGAGAAAACAAAACCCCAGAGCTCTGTGTTAATTGCAAGTATTTACCAGCAGCCAGAGACATCTCCATGCTGATCACACTACCAGCGGCCATCACATTATCACAGCAAAACATCAGAATTATTATTACTATTATTATTATTGTATTTAATTATGTTATTACTGCAGATGCGGAGGGAAATCTTAATACGCTACTGCCCCAAAAGAAGAAATCGGTTTATGATGAGATTGCACACATTCTGCTGTGTAAGGAGAATATTGGAGATTATAAAAAGAGGGCAGGTGAGCAGGAAAGCAAAGAGGAAGAAGGTGGAACTAAATTAGAATGAGGTTTTTAATATATTAATGTCAGAAAATCATTTCGGAGCTATAATATCGCCTCTTATTAAGCACCCTCAGTATTACTATTTCATCCAGCCTCAGGCAGTCTTGCTGAAAGGGAAAATGGGTAGAAAACTAAAAAAAGACAAAGAAACCTCACCCAACACTAGATGCAAGCGTAGGGAAAACAATGGGAAATGCCTTTAAAGTCGTGCACAGTGATGAAGGAGCTGGAAGGAAAGCAGACATGGCATTACATGAACACGGAGGCATCTGATCTACTCAGCCGTGCTTCATAACCCTGCTCTGAGCACGCTCCGTGAGCACACCTCTGTAGGCGTGTGAAGGCATCACATGAGGAATGACAAATGGAACAGTCCATGTAATGAAAGTACACACACTCCCACAGAACTGGGAATATGAGAAACAGAAACTAGGACCACCCCATATGAAACCTGCTCTTCCCATTCTGATATAGGAAACTCTGGGCATGTATGTTTCCAGCACTCAAGGCTGGCCGGTCCCAAGCACTGTGCACACTGTGTGCCCGTAGGCATCAGCCAGTCCATACAAAGGACACCGCACCGGCAAGAAACAACGCAGCATCTCCAGCCAGCCAGGAAATTCAGCAAAGTTGCTGTTGTGGTCAGTGGTTTGCCAAAGCCCAGTGGCCGTGCAAATGTGCTCACCTGGGCAGTGGCCCTATGCCGTGGAGGTTTGGAAAGGCAGAAAATCACTGTGTATCAGGAGGGGCATTGCTGAAGGTCCTTTGTGCAGATGGCAGGAGCTGCTCACCCTTTGCTACTGTTTCAATAAGCTCTGCACAGTCAGTACCTCCTGTCCCTAGGTTTGTTGAGAACAAAAGGAACAAAAACATCCCAGAATTTGGCCTGAACAGCAATATATTAAAAAATAAATAGATTATTTTGACAGGAGTCCCATAACCCAGCTAGAGATAAAAGTCTTGATTCTGTTTCCAGTTGCACAAGGGTGAACCCGAGTAACACTTTTGGCATCCATGGAGTAACAAGAGTGTTAAGCTCATGAACATGAATGCAGGGTACAACCCAGAAGCCACAGTAGTTTTATCAAAGGAAGAAGAAAGGACTGGGGAAAAAAACACACCAAAGAAATAGTTGTATCCACACTTTGAAGATGTTATGTGAAAGTCAAAGAAAATTCATGAGATAAAGTCATACCATAGACAGAGAGAGGGTCGACTGACGTGTTGTAATACCCTCTGCATCAAAATGCCTCCTATGCATTTCAAGAGAGTAGTTTGCCTGAAATCTCCTTAGCTTACTGCACTAGGAAGAAAATCACCACAGTGCTCAGACCTGTACAAGGGATGAACCAGGTGCCAGGATCTGAAACTCCCCTGCTTTAAGCACCACACCATGCTGAAGAGTTCACCCTCTCTGGTGAGCAGGTCTCTCCATTCCTCACCACCTCTTTGAGCCGGTGGTGGGACTGGTACGTGATAACCCTGGCATAGCAAGGCAGGCAAAAACACAGCACAAAGACACCAGCCATGCAGAGAAACCAAACACAGATAAAGAAGGACCAAGAGTAACAGCTGACTGAAAAAGTGATGTTCTCTCCTGTTAAATGGAGGACTGGAGACACCTGTCACAAGTGCTCTTGCTGCCCACAGCACCCATCCTTACCAGAGAGCCCTGCTGAGTTCATAACATGTATCATCACTGGAGGATCCAAGTCAGACCTCAGCTGTTATCTTCCCCAGCAGCTCATTAATCACCTTAAGCAACTGGATTTTACCTGTACTGAGTTCCCTGATAGTAGGTCAGGCCACCTGCAACCAGCTCAGAGTGGTTTCTCTTACATGAAGCCACATTATTATTACATGGATGGCTAAACCAGTTGGGTTGCATGAAGCTTCTATTCATTCCTTGAAACAGGCCCACGAACCTGACACAAACAGTTTCTTCTTCCTTAAAACAAATCTGATCTGAGCTTTTCACCTCCTCTCCCAATTGACTAAACAGAGTGGACCTGAGACTGCTGAGCTGCTCAAGCCCCAGCACGATGAACCCTTTCACTCAAACTTTTAAAAAGACCTTTGCTCATCTTCAGAGCTGCTCTTCCTCCCCAGAGAGCCTGTGCTCTTTGGGTCCCTCAACTGGCTGGCAGAGCTCCTAGCAGGCCTTTCGTCCCTTGGGATATCCCACCCGTGGAAAAAGCTGGAGATGAGTCCTCAGTCATGCCCTCTCTCCAGGCCAGG
Source organism: Aegotheles bennettii (assembly GCA_013398125.1). Lineage (NCBI taxonomy): Eukaryota > Metazoa > Chordata > Aves > Caprimulgiformes > Aegothelidae > Aegotheles > Aegotheles bennettii. The sequence goes on along the minus strand of VZRW01003193.1, from coordinate 207,187 downwards.
AAAGCGCTCGAGAGACTAACAATATCACCACCCATTGCTCTGAAATTACCTGTATATTTTCTAGGAAGCTTTAAATGAACATAGTCAAAAACCTTTAAAAAGATCTTAAAGGTCTCTTCCAATCTCAATGATTCTATGATTCTATGATCTTACTTTAGAAGCCTGTGCACTATGTGGCTCCAGAGGGACACAAAGCATTGCAGAAGACATCTGCAAAACATTTTTGGCCTTCTCCCATACAGAACTACCCTTATTGCCTTGAAGTCTGCATTAGCTTTGAAGTAACATCTGCATTACAGATGCAGATGCTACCCAAGCTGCCTGATGCCAGCTGGTTTGTTGCTGAGTGCTTCAGTGGTTACCAGCCTCCCCACACCCTCTGCGAGCCCCTGGCAACACCCAGGATACAATCTCGTCCTGGCAGTTGTAGAGAGCAGCTATTACTTTGCAAACGGAGCTGTGAGATTCCACCCTCTGCTTATTCGGCCAACTCTCCCATTCACGGCTTTGCTGAGCTTATTGATTTCATTGTATTCATAGACTAAAGCTGACATTTCCTGATCAAAATGGACTAAACACCTGCTTTATTTCAACCCACATATAAATCCCAAGAAATAACAGCGTGACCCGGAACAATCAGAAGTATCTTAGCCATCAACTGCCCTGTTTTTTCTAAACCTCTCATTTCAGAATCACTTAGGACCATATCTTCATCATCCAAAGTTTGTTTTTTTAAAAAAAGTAAATTACATATGTCGAGAAGTTTGGCATACCAAACTAAAATTAAAGTAAAAAAAAATCCTGACATGAAAAAATTTAGCAATGTGACTCATGACAGACACCAGACATAGCCCTGTCACTCTGGTTTTGCACTGGGCTAAATGCACTGACAGCAGTAGAGACTCGCATCATCCATATTTATGTCAGCAATATCCAGACTGAATGGAGCACACGCAGTTTTTGAGATGACATTTTCAGCCAGCTCCTCCCAGCTGCATTTAACTGGATTCTGAGTTAAGTGTTGTCAGAGTGCACGGGAATCTCGCTTTTCTGAAGGTGTGCTAACACTAAAGCAAGATTACAATCTCCTAAATGACTTAGAGATGGACTTGTTATGGGCTCATTTCTATCTCTAAAAATGCTTGGGAAGCCCTCTCCTTCTGCATGACAGTTTACGGGATCAAAACCTCCCTTTGCAAACACTAACACACCTAAGTAAATTTACTTTCAGGACTAGCTCTAATAAAGCCAATGATGTACTCAGATTCCCAGCAGTGCTCTCATTTGCAAGATCAGAAGCTTCAAGAGCCTTTTCATTTTATAATGGAGGGGGAAGAAAATGAAGAACAGTGATTTCCCTGGAGCTGCTTACCTTAGCACCAGGCCCAGAATTTAACACTGAAAAAAAGGAAAAACCAGTGCAAGATGCAAGGTCAAAAGCTGAACCTCACTGCTTGTCTATCACTTGCTGAAATCACCATGCATCCAAGCTTGCGAGGAAGGGTTGAACATTCATGCCAAGAAGCAATCATGTATGAGGAGAAGACAACTTCTATCTTTCCACCTTATTTCCAGATGACTGACCAGGTCCTGAAGGAGGGTCTCCAAGACATGGTCAACACCTTTAACAGAGACATAACTTGCAAACTTTACTCTTACTCTATAGACCCCAGACATTAACTCAACAGTGCTGAGGGTTAACAGTCTCATCACTAGCACATACTGCATCCAATGCAGAGGCATGTACAGAACACCAATTTTTCAGAAACATGTAAGATTTTGAGGCCTCTGCTGACCACAACGTAACAACGAACTACAGTCAGCATAGTGCATCCAGTCTACTCCAACTGGAGCATTTCTGAGTTCAGCAAGACAAGTGGTGGGGAAGCACTTTGCTACCCAACATCTCTGTGAAGCAACATTTCCAGAAAGATCTGCTTTACCTGACCCCATCAGAGAGCTTTGTATTTTTGCAGGATCTCAATATCGCAGGAGAATCAACAAGTAATAAAATAGCGCATGCCAGATCCTCAACTGGTGGACATTAGCTGGGAGGGGAGGTAGACTGATTTACATCAGGAATGTGAAGCCCAGTATGCTAAGGAAATTCAGACTATGCTCCTCCACAAGTAAATGGGTATCATTTACAAAAATTAATAAAGGTTAAATTTAAAATAAAGAGAACTGAATGCCATGAGGGTTTTCCATACCTCTACACTTGCAAACAAGGAACCAAAATGTATTCCAAGGCCCAGGTCATTCTAGCCAGCATCTGCTAATCAGAAACCCTCCAACAAATTGGCATGCTGTTTTGCTCGCAGAAAAGAGGGCATATCAATGTGCTCTGCTTTGCCTTGCTATCAGCTTTCTGCTGCTGCATCCAGTGAAGGCAGGAAAAAAGGGATACAAATCCACAGCACGACTTCACTAGCAAGCTCTTGGCAAAAACCATCAGAGCTGCTTGGGCTAGTAATCAGCTTGCCATCTGGCCAAGCAGAGGGAGCTATGAAACTATGCAGAGATAAGGTGATAACAGACATTTTCAAATCTATACCTGAATTTTCAAAGTTTGGATCATCTTGTTTGGATAACCAGCTACTTTTCTCACTTTCTTCCCGCTCCTGTTAGTAAATTGGGCCCTTGCACTTTGGTAGAATCCCCATGGATATCCTTATAAACCCTCCAAGGCATGAGGCCAGGGCAGGGCCACGTCTGTACCCGATGTGAAGTACCTGGGAAATCTCCTTTGAATGAACATCATGGGAAATCTGGAAGTTATAGTCTTAATAAGCATCAAGGGTCCATGCAGATGTTAGAGGCCACCAATCCTGGCCACACAGCAGGAACACTGTCCAGCCCTGAAGTCCTGGCACAGGAAACTTAAATCCCACTGATTATGGTAGTGGTCCCTGAGGTGATGGGGACTGACAATACACCCTAGAGGAAACACAAAAAATTATGCATGGCTCCTAACCCACTTAATCTACTTGAAGTCCCACCTTACAATCCAACACCACTTATTTAAAAGTAGGACCAAAATGAGTTACCTCTTCTGTGGCTACAGGAAGCTGGTGTCATGGGGCAGGGAAGCAGGACATGGCAGATGCAGCAGAGACGCAGCAGCAAGAGCAGTGCCACAGTATATATGTAGACAGACAACTCAGCGGGTGTTTCCTCACCCACAAGTGCATGGCATATACATGTCCTACAAACAGCTTGCAGACCCACTTTCTTTTTTTACTGTGAAGTTTATCTATTTCACCTTCAGAGCTTGCAGCTAATGAGTAGTGCCACTCCATCATTTTTATAGAGGCACTCTCCTGTGGGCCATTAAAATCACCCAGTGGCAGTCTCTCAGCAGCTTCCAGTCAGGTCTGAAACCACTGCACATGTTTGAAAACATGAGACTTGATTCCAGACTCATTCACATTGGATTTACTTTATTTAAATTAAATTTACTGACTTTGATGAAGTGTTGCTCCAGATTCACTTGGAGTACCAAGTAAGGCTGGCTCTGTGTGGCTTTTCACACAGTGATTCACACTGAGTGAGTCCACTTAACTATGAAAACATCTATTTTAAATTACTCATTTCCATGACAAATTAAAATCTGTTCATTTTAACACATCCAGGCTGAAAAATCATCAACTGTCTTAGCCATAACAGCAGAAATCTCTTTCTAAGAACCACACTTGCTTTAGCACTGAAATAGCAGGAGGCTAGGAAAAAGCCTCACCAGTGATAGACTGTCTCTATTATGAAGTATTAGCCACGAGAGTGATTAAAATGAAGGACTTTTCCCTGGAAAGCTTTGGACTCTTTATGACAGACAATAAGCAACGTCCCTCATCTTCTGCAGCTGCAAAACTGAGGTGCTGCCGAGGAATTCAGCAGGTTGGACTACAAAGGTCAGATGCTCAGCTGGCATAAATCAGCTCAGCTCTTCTGACTTCCATGGAAGTGCAGGGATTTACCCCAGGTGAAAGTCTTGCTGGAAGAGATGTTTTATTCATTGCAAAGAAAAGTGTCCAGGAAGCAGACTGTCAGCCAGCTAAAAGCAAATTTGCTTCACTGAAGTCACTGCCAGATGCCTCAGAAGCTGACGGCAAAACTGACAGTGACTGGCATGGACGTGCTCTGCTTTCAGAGATGAGTTTTGTTTGTGACCACCTATTGCTGAATGGCAGTTTGTAATTCACTTCCTTCACCAGCCTTCTGGGGACGGTAGAAGAACAGCAGCAAAGCAGTAAATAAACACATAGGCAAGCCTGTCTGATTGGTATGCTTGAGAAGAGAGCAAATGTACTGAAATGAGAAGATGAAAACTGCATTTACCCAAGCTTGCCCCTGGTGACTTTGCTGAACGGAGAGGCCCTGTTTATGCAGGCTCCCTTCAACTTGTCTGTCCAGCACCCACCCAACCACTGTGTGGTGCCACCACTGCCACAGGACTTCAGCCCAGTCCCTGGGTCACCTTCTCCTCATCTGCATCTGGCGACAAGGAGGCAAAACCAGAGGATACACGTTTGAGCTCCCACATTGTTTTACATCCCCAAAGGTGAACTCAAACTGATGGCATCATTTCCAGAAGACATGATCTTTCTCATTAAAAGGAGTCTTGCTTTAAAACATCACTATCAAGTAGCGGTGTTTGGCTGGGAATTTTGTGCAGTCAGCTAGCAGAACCTGGTGTTTTCATAGTGGGTGGCTCGGGACTTTCTGAAAATCAGCCCTTTTAACACAACAAACTGAGCACCCAGAATTTAAAACACTTAATGTATCAGCCACTTTAAAATGCTGGCCCTTGATTATGAAGGACTACAGCTGTACCAGAAGAGACAGAAGCTTCTCATGGGAATGATTTGATCTTCAGATTAAAAAGGCAAGAGCCCAGCAATATTTACTTATTTGGCTTTTAAACAAAGTTGTTTTGTTTTGTTGTTTTTATATATATAGATATAAAAAAATGAGGCCTTGGCTAGCAGCAGCAAGAAACAAACTTCTCATTAGTGGACTGTGCCAGATTCTTTATCTAAAAATAATCTGTTCATCAGCTTTTGAAAAAACACCATCATGTTTAATTGAAATGCCACAGTATATGCAAAAGAACAACAGGAATATTACATCTCTCTTCTGCAATAGCTGTATTTCACTTGCTAATTGTTGAATCTGATCTAGGTCTAAAAACACTTTACAATATTAGAACTAATGGGCTAAGTTAAGTGCAGAACTTAAGGACACAAAGGGGTTCCTGCCCTCCCCCTCTTTTCTGGGAATGTTTCAGTAAAAAACAGAATCAGCATCAGTTAATATTAATTTACACAATTAAAGGTAACAGGCACAGAAGATGACCAAAATAAGAATCTTAGCAAGAGATAATGGCAAAGCTTTAGTGTCTTTACCAATAAAACCTAAATAAACAAACCTCCCATTTTCCTTCCCAGTGCTACTCCAGTGGAGATAACACAGATAATCCCCAACTCTTAGAAGTGAAAATTGCTGCAGGAGCTGCTGATTTCTGTGTTAGAGTCATTTGTAAATGATGACTTCATTTGTGGTCACTGAGTTAGCACAGAGGTTAATGTTGTAAAGTAAATAAAAATGCTCTTTAACTGCATCTTTCTGAAAGCATCAATATTTTGCAACATCAATGTCTCTTTCATTCAACCAAACCTGCAGGTCATGCCTTAGCTGAGCAGTCCATCGCTGACATTTCCCAGCTGAAGGCTCTAATAGGCAGAAAGTGGAGTGAATTTTCATATATTTGTTGGAGTGAGCTTTTGCATAGAGGACTTCAAGATGTCACATAAATATTGTAGGCTCTTATTGATTTGTAGAATAGGAATGTTACAGAGCAAAGAAAGTCCCTTTACACCAATAAAGTCTGGTTCTCAGCTGGGCTAAAGTGGAGTCACTTAAAAGAGAAGCGATTTCATTCTTTATGACCTTACTGCTAAAAACAGCTTAAGGAAATTATCTATTTTGTGCATCCACACCAGCTTGACTCGCTAGCAAAAATACCCATCAAGGTGCACTCAGAATTGCTCTGTACACCCCAGTTAGTGGTGCATCTGCCAGGCACACCTCTGTGGGTCTGAACAGAAGCACTGGCTAATGAGTCGTGTTAGAGTTAGGGCAGTTTGCATGCTCATTTCTGGTATAACAGCCATTTCCCAACCATTATTTTCCCACTAGCCCAGTGACTTCCTAACTGACAGTTTTCCATGGACACTTACTATTTTCTGTAAGGCTGGGCTAGCAAACAAGGGACATCATTAGCTGATAGATTAGGAGCTTTACTAGAGGAACTTCCTAAAAAGTCACTCTGCTTTACACCCAGCCCATGAGGTTTCCCATAGGAAACGGGAGCATGGCCTGCTACAAGCATACTTCAGCTGTGGCAGCATTTCCCAGCTCTGCTAATTGAATTAATCTTCTGTTACAAACATCTAAAACAGCTTCACCAGAGCATTTGCATTATCAGGAAAACCTGTAGCATCTTCAGATGTCGGGAGCTTATGTGGCTTCATAGGCTTCCCTCAGTGAGTTGGATTTTCATACTTTATCATGAATAGGGGAATATCTAATTTCTTTTGTCACAGCCAGCCCTGTTGTTGGAGGTTACAAGTAGGGGGTGATAGAGGAGATGGGGGAAGGGGATATATGAGAATATCAAATACTTGAGAAACATCCCAAACATCTTTGTGCTATTACTGAGCTTCAGGAATGTCATCTGTGTAAGTGCTTTTATAACACTCCTACAGAAACCAGATTTATCATTTTCTGCAGCAATACAGCTGTGCTACAACTATCCCACTATACACCACGGCAGGTGAAGCACTGCCTACAGGAGAGCAGATAGGAATGTACCAAAGTCAAGCACCTGCAGTGTCCCACAACAACAAAGCAATTCGTAAACACATGTAGAAGTGCCTTGTTGAGTGGAAAAAAACGACCTTCTAAAGGGGGTTTAAAATGCCAGGCTGATTTCTGGCACAGCACCGAGCTGGCCTGTCTCCCAACTCTGTTCAACCTGGTTCTTTATTAGGCTGTGGATATATTGTAATTAGCAATTATACAAGATACTATCTGGCTAAATTCCTCACCCCTGTTCTGCGTATTTGCTACGTCTTGATGTTTCTTCTGCCCAAATGAACATCCTTTTGGGGGGCACCTGCATAGGGCTTACAACCAGCTTATGGCTCAGAGACCTGGGATCCAGTCTCTGCCCAATCCCTGATCTCCTGCATGTGCTCTGGCTCCCCTCACTCAGTCGCCTCCACTGCACAAGAGTTAACAGCACTGCAGCACCAGCCTGGACTTCAGTGGGCAAGACCAGCCAAGTACAGTTACACATTGAGTTTCCTTGCCAGATTGGATGCAAAGGAAAAAAGAAAACAACCTTTTCTCCCTGCCTCTACAAGGATTTTACCATGGAGAAAGATTTTACAATGGAAATACTGATGGCAATTTGAAGAGCTCTAGAAAGTATCACCATCCATAGTAAGGGCTGGCAAGTGACTAAAATTAATAATTCTTTAGAAGTCACAAAAATTTGCAAAAAAATCTCCAGGACTGAGTTGGGCTAAAACAAATTATTAGAAAGAATATAGAGCCTTGCATCTCAGCAACTTCACCATTTGCTGACAAGCACTATAACATTCCCCATCAGGTAACATACACTGTAAGGTTCACCAGTCAGGCAAAGTCCGAGAGGACAAAGCTTCAGACCATGTTGCTGACCCCCTCTGGCTGCTGGTACCTGAGGTACAGCTATTAAGCATTCAGCGCGGCACAAAGTTTTTGCTGTGTTTTTCCTTGTGAGGAAGAGATGCCAATGCCTAAGTGTGAACACTTGCAAAAAGAAAAAAAAACAATTATCAGAATAAACTACCAAAACAACGCCCACCTAACTGAGCAAGTTGTAGGTCAAATGCATTTTAGGACACTAGCAGAATTGCATGGTCAAGTTTCGGTGGCAGTTTCGGTGGCATGTGCTTCAGCACACGCTATGCATTAAAGCAGAGACAGGCACACAATTTCTGAAGGTTGGCCATTTGAGGGGATACCACTGGTTATTAAAAACACACCCCAATTGCAACTTCTCCTTGTTATCATTTTTTGGGTGTGCTGGTGAGAGGAAGAGAAGACATTCTGGATAATTACCAGTGCAGAGGACTTGCACCCGTGAGATCTCTTTAGTGTTTTAATACAATTGATACCTAATGAACTTACACATGGTCTTCACAGGTCACATTCCAAAAATGCCTTTCAGTCCCATTCACCTCATATAACACATTTAAACACAAACAAATTCTTTTGAATTATAATTACACTATTGCAGTAAAGTGTTTTCCAAAATAGATTTACTATTCTGTTCCGAGGACACGTGCGGAGAAATGAGCTAACTATACACCCGCCCATCTGAACGCTGACTATGGAGTTTATTCATCCCGGTTGCAAAAATCATAAATAGAACAGGAAGGTGAATCAGAGGGTACAGTTTTACGGCTATAATTTTGCTTCCCTCTTCAGATCAGATGGCTGAGCTGAAAGAATTGAAGCCCATCAGACATCACACTGCATGCATGTGCTCAAAATGCTCAGCAAGGATAAAACTCAATATATGGTGAACCAAATATTTAAAGGAAGACTTTGTAGGCTACGGTTCCTTATGCATATAACCACGCTAAGGAGCAGGTCTGAAGAACAAATCTTAGTTTAAAGAATTCCTGATTTAAGTGCTTAACAGCATTAGCAGTAAAACTTTATCTCTGTGGAGTTGCTTTTAACTAGCTGGGGCATTTAACTTAACAGGTCCAGGTTAGCTTTCACCTGAATTTCCAAAAAATTATTGAGAGCATGAGAAAGAACCACTAGTTTTGTTCTGTCTGTGATTCTCTCAAGAAACAGTACACAGCAAAATCAGATTCACCAGTAGGCTGCAATTGCTAGTTATTTGACAGGTGGGTTTATTACCAGACATGGCAATTTACAGACACAATCTGACATTTTGAAATGCCTGTTCTCATACTGCTGTAAATTTCTCACTGAAACTTACATTACATTTAGGAAACAATTCAGAGAGGTCTAAAATCAACCTGACTCCAGCTGCTTCAATGTCCCTTAAATCAAGGCTATTTCACATTAAGCAAAGACCCAATGAATCTGAAGTTGGTATTTTGAGAAGGAGCTGTTTCTCTTAAGCCCCACAGAGAGGCAGGAGGGAAGCAGGTTGCGGGTCTTCCTTCCAGCTCTCAGTTCTTTCAACCCTGTGCCTGGAAACCAAAAGCAAATCTTGGTCACACCTAAAGTACCTGGGTGAAATTCCAGCATCAGTGCCAACAGCCCCACTAACTGCAGTGGAGCAGAATTTCACACCAAGCAAGGTGAGCAGAGTACAAATCTAATGAAGGGGCAGTGAAGCAGCAGAGGGGCAGCTCCCTACCATCAACACTCAGATCTTGGGATAAAGCATGAGTAACAGACAGCTGCTGGTCTCCCAGCTCTTGTGAAAGCACAAGAGCCTCCTTGCTTGGCATAATCCTGTGTCAGAGAAAGATTAGTCCCTGGTCTGGGAGTGCTGCGACATTGACATAGCACTTCGCTACCCAGCTTAAGGATTTCAGAAATCTGTTAAGTGATACTGACCACCAGTGCCAATGCATACTGTTGCAGTCTTGGTCTTCATGAAGTCAATGACAAACTCTTGCTGAGTTGAGCGGAGGAATATAAAGTCTTTCTGGTGTTGACTGCCAAGGCATCGGGGGCTACTAGCCAGTTGTATGTCTTGGTGGACTGCAGGTGTGAGCAAAGAACCTAAATATACCACTACCTGGGGGTGAAAAAAGGCTGGGGATTCACAAGTGAGTCTTTACCTTCTATTACATTACTCAGCTGTTTTATTGTAAGAAATATTATTTGCATTACATTGATAGTTTACTATCATACTAATAATTTTCTATTACATTCAGCTCAGCTGTCTGGTAATTTCCTACAAAGGACTCCCAGGAGCTGGTGCAAGCAGTGGTGAGCTAAGACTTCTTCATTTCATAGTTTTCAGTCACTACATTACATTGCCTTGTCCCCTCCCAAGCAAGAAGAGTGGAGGACCCTATAGTCCTCCACTTGTGCTCTGAAACCACATACTCAGCTGGGGCACTGGTAAGACTCAGCTCTTTGTTTGCACAGCACCCAACGAAACAAGGGCCTTTGTGGAGCACAAAGGACCACAGTTACCATCTAGTGCGTGTATTTTATTAGGAGCCTGACAAGAGTCAGCATCACTTACCTCATTTGGCATAAGGAAATAAAGCACTAAAGATAAAAGGAGCATCTACTGCACACAGCACCTGCCTTGGCTTGCTGCAAGGCACTTCCTGGCTGTCTCTGGGAAAGGGGGAGGCAGAGCAGTTCCCCACACTCCAGGAGAGGCTGAAGGACTCCTCTCAGCCTTGGGCAATCTTAGACCTGCAGTTCTGACTCTACTGCAGGCTCCCGTCAAGCTCGAGGTGATCATTATATACCTCTGCTTCTGTTTCCCCTCTAGAAAACCACAAGAGCATTTCCCTGCTCCCATGCACTTTCTGCCTCACCCACTTTTCAACTCAAGTTCCTCAGGAAAAGGGCACCCCTTTCTGCAGCGTCTGTAGCACCACTGAATCCAAACTGTGACTGGTCCCCTGGGTGATACTTCAAAAGAAATACCGACAGAAATCTTTCTATAAACAATTGGCTCACACACCCACACCCACCCCGGGTACCAGGAATGTGCTGCAGCCATCCCCCAGAGCTCTCCAGACTTCCCCAGCAAATCCAGAGAAGATGCAGTATTCGGAGCAGAAGCCAACAACTGTTACTTCAATGTAAAAGCTAAGATGCCAAAATTGGCCTTCCTGCCAAATGAAGAAGAGATACATTTGCACGTTTTTCCAAAAGAACATGTATGAAGATCTGCAGTACAAAAATCCCATGTGCAAAGTCACAGGACTGGCAAACTATAAAGCACTTTTTTCTTTTTTTTTTCCCTTCATCCTAAAAAAAAAGGCATTTGAACACAAGTTCTTTTCAACTGAGGTCAGTGCGTAAAACACTGCTTTCTGCCGCAGACCCAAGAGTCCCCTGCAACAGGATCCTAGAAATAAATATGCCTCTGCAAAACCCTCCAGCTTTGACCAAATAACATTTTGACTGAATTGTTATTTTACCCACAGTGTTCTCACTAACTCCATTCCAGCAACAATTAAGTTAAAAAACATTACATCTCCAATCATTTCTCCTGTTCTGTAACCGTCATAAAGGTTTTTTTTAAAAAAATACATCCTTTTTTGTTCAATTCTTTTGTAAAACACTATTAAATCTGCATTGTCACTTTATAGTACAGTTAGAAGCAATTCTATTAAAGTATTTATGATTATGAAGGGCATAATAAGAAAATGATCCATCTCTCCTTTTTTCTACCAATTCATATTATGAGAACAGGAGTTCAAGCAATGAAATTACCATCATGCCAGTGTCAAACAAATGAAAGATGCCACTTTACACAGCACGTGGTCACCTTATGGAATTTCCTCTTGCAAGACATCTAAATGTCAGCCAGGGCTGAACTGAAATGCAATTCGACGGCACAGTTATGAATGGTATGGCCGCTACACAAGCACGGGGATGCCACTGCTGCAGCGAGACACTCGTGATGGTTTTTTCTGACTGCAAAGGTAGAAAATGGACCTGCACCCCCCCTCCGTTCCTACAGCAGAAGGTCCATCATGACATAATTAGAAGATTGCCCGAGCCTAAGGTGACATTATTTCATGCATGCACAATTTTCCTGTTTATCATTTCCAAGATGTAAAATTGGATTTGGTTGGCCTGATTCCAGAGTTCCTATCTTCAAATGCTAATTACACTAGATATTACTGATACCACTACTGCTACTCCGTACAGCAAACTGCATACCACTAGGTAATAAGTAATGAATGTGCAATCAAATCTGGAAGAGAGGGCGTTTTACAAGCCTTTAAACCTCAATACATTCCACAGACACAGAACCAAATTGACAGTCAGAAATGCAAGACATGATTTAAGGCACTGTTCCCTCCACTGTTACACAAAAGTAGATGCTCTCATTCCCTAGGTACACCTTTGGGCCTCAGAGAAGGAAGGTGAGGCCAGGCTGATGTCTGAACAGCGGATATGGAAGAGGTGGGTGTACAGGCACTGTGTTACAGTGCAGGTCACAAGCAAAAGCTGGACACAGCAGAAAGCAGCATGCTTAAGCAGCATAACTCATCTGGCTTAGCCAGTATGGAATCAGTGTTTCTAAACTTTTTTAAAAAAAATTCTTGGAGTACTTTTCTTTCCCAGAAATGAGAAATGATCTAGTTGATTTCCTCTTGTACATTTGATTCCAAAGGATGTAATTTACTTCCTTCCGAAACAGCTATGAGAAGTGTTAGAAGCTCAAAACTTCAGGACAGAAGGCACAGCACCATCTGGTATGTGAAATGAGGGACGGCAGTGCCTCCGGATGGCGGTTGCAATGAAATGAAGAATCATCGTGGTTGTTACACAGCTCTTTACACATCCTTCTCTGCTGCTGATTGCTGAGAACCCCTCTGAAGATAAGGTGACAAGCTCTGATGACAGTTGTCATCGTGCCCTCTAAAATGAGGCATGCATTTCATTATGGGGTGGGGAGCCTGATGGTATACATTGACTACAAGACTCGCAAGGACAAACACATACAAGAAAACAGAGGTGGAGCTCCAAAAGTGAGAATCCTTCCAGTTTGATCCAGTTTGATTCGTATCCGATAGAAGCCAGATGAACAAATGCAACTAGATCTGGTGAAAATAATTATAACCGCCAGAAAAAGCTTTCTTCATTCCTTTAAACTAATAATATGTGTTCAGCTTCCATATCACATCAGATTTTTTATGAATCTGCACCCTGGAGAAAGAACATAATGAATTTCTGCAGTATCCAAGCCAATGGGCTTACCTTTCACAGAGGGGTAAAAACCAAACCCGAATCACAAGCCAGGTACCACAATGTTTGCATGATAATGCTTTGCTTTTGATTCTTGCTGTTTTGCTTTCATTGCATTGTTTTTTGTTAACATGTATTTATGCACACTAAAGATTACATAAAAGTCATTTGGCAAAGATAACACACAGTAGGATTTGGAAGGGTGAAATCAAATAATCCCACCAGATATGTATTTAGTACCCAGCTAGAAAAAGGGACAAGATCTACAACACCCCTTCTTGTTTACCTAGTGTAATTGCTTTTGAGCTTTCTTGCAAGTGGATTTGCTGAGAAACATTGCTTTCTCTCCAGTAAGGTTGGCTTTCATCCCAACACACAAAGTTCTGTGACCAGAGACAGTAAGAGACATAGATTAAGGTAACCTTCAATGCCTCTGCTATTTCTTTCTCTGTACAAAACAGAACCCAAGTTTCTGATCATCTTTATAAATCACATGACCAACATTTAGCAGAATAGATGCAAAACTGTGGATTACAGGCTCACAAAGCTCAAAATTACAGTAAATATTAAAATTGATTGAAGTGTTATCACTGAAAGTAATTGTCAAAATGTAAATTGTCAAAAAGTAAAACAACAAGCAGCAGAAAGCAAATTATTGTGAATAACTAATTTTAAATCTAATTTTCTAAACAACAAAAAAGAATTATTACCACTGAACACTTGGGAAGCTGCGTTACTGGTGTTTGCACACATCCAACTTCCTACTTGCCCAAGTGCCACTGCTGGATCAGAGTGCCATTTGGGATCAGAGTGAAGCTGGAACATGTGAGATTTGTTTAGTTGTTTGATGGAGGCAGCTGGGGAATGAGAATACCAACAGTTCACGTTTCCCCAGAAATCAGAAATCCCAATCCAAAGCTTCTAGAAGCCTGCAGGATTCTTTTCACTGACTTGAGCAGGGTTGGACCAAATCCTTATGCATGTTGTGGCTCCTGAGGTTGGAAGTGCTTAAATCTTACCCTGCTCACATTTACCAATTCGCTCTGCAGGGAGATGATTTATTTATTGCCTCAAAATTCTTCTTCTGTTTAATACAAGTAGTTTATCATTGTATCCAGGAGTTCTCTGCAGGCAAGAGAGAAGGCAACAACGCCTTGCACTGGCTCATGAAACTCCTCTTTCTGATGCAGAGAAGGTGAGCTGGAGGAGATTTTGTACTGATGACCTGCAGTTAGGTCTAAGGACAGTAAGGGGCAGAAGAAGAAAGAAAGGGGCAAAAAAAGGAAGGATGGGTGTCTTCAGAAGAAAATGACAGAGAAGCAGAGAAAAAAAAGATAGAAACAGACACTGAAGTAAATTCTGTTATGTTAAATCATCCTTTCAATAGTACCGAATCTGGCAGCAACTATAGAATTATAGAATCATCAAGGTGATCATGATCATAGAAACAAGGAGCTTCTCATCATTTATGCTAGGGCTGGCACAGAGACTGTCCCTCATTTTTATGCTACTGGCCAGTCCACGGTGGACTGGTATGGCCAAGTTTGGCACTGCAAAGCCTCTTTGGCAAGATTCAGCTTCTGGCAACAAATCGTGCTGATGTTTAGCATAGTAATAAGTGATCCCCTCTCCTCCAGCTAACTGCAGGCATTTCTCCATGGATTACCTCCCATGTCTACTAGATTATGGGTTTGGCTCAGGTAAAGATGCTCTTTACCTACATTGTTAAATCAAGTGAGAAGGTCCAGGGTAGGAGGAGTTGAAAACATGCTAAGTGCAGTTCAGGGCTCTTCTGTCCAGAGAACCGCTAACAAACTGAATCACATGGGTACTTTTCAATAAAGCCACATCAGAAACCCACATATAAGCTACATCTGGCTGTATTTTCCCCGAGAAATAAACCACATTTCTTCCTCAGGCTATTGCCCCTCAGGATTGTTTCCAAGCTTTTCAAATTACACAAGTAACTACATTCTTCTAAGTCTTTGCATCCTTTTCTTAATTAAAACATCTCTCAGATTTATCAAAGCAGAGATATTAGCATTCTGGGCCAGCTACCTTTCATTCCTAACAATTCCCTGTGTACCCAGAGAGAAAGCCAGGGAAAGGCAAAGAAAAAGAAAAAAAATAAAAAGACAAAAAGACAGGCTCCATCTCTTACATCCAAATCAAATCTGTTTTAGCAGGTCTTTTCTAAGCTCCCCCTATCCTTACTGGCCATCACACTATTTTACAAAGCTGTCACCATATGCGAGATATTTGGCTTCAGGGAGAAAATGATGAAGATGAAAGAATTACTTACTCCACTTCTACCAACCTCATGAATCATTCATGTTCCTTACCTGATTCACAGCCAGCTGCAGTATCTGTCACATTCTGGATTTAAGCCATGTACAATGTAACATTTACCAATGATCATTCAAAATATTCTATTAACCCCGCTTCAAATACACACATTGTGTGTTGGTGCACAATACAGGAAAAAACAATTTATTGTACAGTTCCGCATCTTGCTAAAGTGCTATAGTTTTAGCTGAAAGATATATAGCCTGCTCTACAGGCAAGGAGTGACTTTGTTTATTACTTTTCAAAGCTGTATCTAAGGTTTAGACACCATTTTCCCCTGGACTTGAGTAACAGCAGGTTTTAGATTCTCAAGTGAAAACTGCAATAGGTGGAAAGCAGGAGTAAGGAAGCCTGTACCTATGGTCAGACTAGCAGAATAAGCCTTACCAAGGATGTTTATGTACCAACAAGCAGTTGTCAGCTGTGCAAAACCTCATCTAAAGTTCACAAAAGTTGCTGGGAATGCTCCAAGTTCACCTTGTAAACTATTGAAGCTCAGTTCAGCAGAATCTGGATGAAGTTTTATGTTGTGTAATAGGAAAACCAGCACTCTGGAGCATGCTGTGCACACCTCAGCGTCCTTTAAAAACCACGCGTCTATCCTCAGACCCATGAAATTCTCTAAACAAAAATCACCATCCAAAACCAAACGGATATTGCTTCAAGGCTAATTAAGATGCTTTATAACTAAGTTTATGCCACATTTACATGTGCCAGCAGGTCAATTCTGCCCTGAGGCTTTTGTGCTGGTGACGGACAGGTTTATCCCACCAGCACAGGTCTCACCAAGGCAGAGCAAGGCCAGCACTTACTCAGCTGCCCTAACTTTTATTGCAGTAATGGGATTACAGGGAGGATTGGTTCAAAGATGAAATAAAGCGTTCATTTAAAGCCATTAAAATACTTTGCTGTCAGATTATTAATCGTCTGTCATAATATTCTTAGAGGTGATTATAAAAAGCATATTTCTGTGTAGTCAGAACGCCCTTCTGTCAGACTCCGCAGTGAGTGAGAAGCAAGCAATAGAAACCCCGGCACCACACAGAAACACTGCCACCTCTTGTTGTCACCAGGGAGGCAGCTGCCAGGCATACACTCAAAACGTGGCAAACACCACATTAACTGTGTTAAACCTTAATGACAGAGATGTTCTCTAACACGGTTTTATCTCATGTTTTGGGTAAAGGCACACATTTTTCAAGTCATGCAGGATAATTCATTAAGCCACAGTAACCTGCTTTTGAGCCTGAGTTCTGTCAAAGCTGATCTCTTTTCTTTCAGATCTTGGTATTTCATTGCTGTAACACCAGATTCATCAGCAGTTACTCCTGCTACAGGCAACACAAAAGCAGATTTAGTCCTGGGAGACCACAGGAAGATGCAGCATGACATGTTACAAAGCCTAACACATTTGCTTCACACAGAAGTTGTTGCTAAACCTCCCATAAAAACACAGAGGAAAAGCAGCACGTCCTGAGCCGATGCTGGTGCCCCAGCACCACTGAGAGCCAAGACCCTGTGCCCAGGCCCACCTGCCTGAAAGCTTCACCCCCAGGCCCTGTGGCCACGGGCACTGTGACTTCTTGGAGACCGCAAAACACAGATTTCTACTGAAAACTCCAGCATCTCACTCACTGGAAGTGGACAGTTTCTTCCACACTCTTAGTGAGTGAGTTAATAGCTTCTTTTCCCCGTGATTAATACCAATATGATTGTGGTAAGGGCAAGTACATTTTCTGCCTGGGCTGGGTAATTTTCATGATTATTTTGCAAGGTGTCTGGGTCTGCTACTGAGGTATCCATGTATTCATTACACCTCAGCAGCATGTAATGAATGCATGAATGAATACCGCAAATTTTGGGATTCCAGTTCAGTGGGAATAGAAATTGTGTCAATGGAACAAGTGACCTGTTTCACGTTTCTGGTTATGATACATGGCAGAAAATGTAAAAAAAAAATAATTAAAAATTAAAAAAAATGTGAGGAATACTAAAAGACAACAGCTATCTTAAAATAGTATGTCCTTGAAATAGAGAATAAGAGAAAAATGTTCATTTACTTCTCGTAAGACTACCACTCTATCAAACAAAGACTATGTTAAACCCCATCTCCCAAAAGCAAATCCAAATAAATGCCACAGATTCAGCTCCTGAAAGTCTGGGTATTTTTGATGTACCTCACCATGCCTCATCTCTGCTGGAAGCGGCTATCAGCAAATGACCATAACACCTTGTCACAGGCTATAAATTCACCAAGATTCTGTTTTCCAAACAGTTCTGAACTTGCCAACCTGGCTCTTTGGCAAAATGGCTAGGTTAAAATGTTGCTTTTTGGGAAAAGCACATTGCCCATCAACTTGCAAGCAGTGTTAGCAGGCTCATTCGAATAAGGCCCAGAAGTAAAATTAAGTTTGCTGATAGCAACCACTCAACGTCATGCTTTGCTGCTTGAGGAAGGAAACCACCAGAAACAGAGGAACATTTACCTCCTCCAACAGGATATTTTTCGTACCCTCACCGGTACCTGCCACTGCTGCTCTGCACCACTTTCTGCTTCTGCTTACACTCCTGCATGTGCACCCAGAAGTCCTAACTCCATACAATGAAATTCAAACAAAAGACATCCTCAAGCTGGAGACCACCAGTGACCCATGTGTTCTGTGGGCCTGTGAGGTGCCTCTGCCCATGGAGAACCCCCCTCACCAGCCACTGTCCCTTTATGAGTCCACTCAGTGCCCTTCTTGCAGCAGCTGGGGAACGCTGCAGGGAAAGCAGCTCCCTCACTAGAGCAAAGGGAACACGGGGCCTCGAAACGTGTGAGTTTACCACACTTCTCTTTTGTGTTTCTCTGCACTCAGATTTCACCTCCAGAAGCACACTGTACCTTTTGTTACTCTAGACTGGAATTAACTATGAAAAAATGACATTTTTAGTCATCTTTGCCAACATGTCTTAACCTCCTCAGTACATATGTAACTCCCTCCTGCGCGTCCATGACCTTGGCTGGCATTACAGCAGCCACGGGGAATCCCCAGCCTTTTCCTGGTCCTGCGAACACTATCGGAGCTGCCGAGCTGCGAAGCATCCAACAATGCCCCAAAACCACCCCAACGTGGGGGGCCCTTTACAACGGGACTGACTACGATGCTGTCACAAGACAGTGCTGCTCATCCCCTGACTTACAAAAAAGAAAAGTAAATCCTAATTAGCAGAAATGGTGCTGTTATTCCAGGTCTATGTTATTAGTCAAACTGGTAATTAAATACTTCATGGAGGCCTGCTCACCTTCTCTTTGAACATACCCAACCAACAGGAGTCTGAGTCCATTCTGCACATCCACGATTCGAGGGATTGAGAAAAGATCTTGCAGGTTGAAGCTGGCAGATGTCAAACCACTTATCTAACTGAAAAAGAATATTAAGATCCATAAGCAAAAGGAGTTTAGCTGGTAAAAAAATCTTTAGGCTGGTGGGAAGGTGCATAACAGCTTCCAGTGAAGTTGTTCTTAAAATCAAATATAATTTAAGAATAATTTGCAGGTTTTGGGGGTTTTTTTTAGTCAACACTGGGAGTCCAGGGAAGCAATAGGCTATTTGTGTCTTCAAGTCAAAAATAAACACTTCTATGGATCTATGTAGTTAAGCACAAGTTATCATGCTCCGCACAGGCCTTAGTGGATGAAAGGCAGTAACTGCAGCGTGCTGAGTGTAAGAGTAATGGTCTCTGCTGGCTGCAAGAGCTGTGCACTGATATCACCATCATCACCGTCATAGAATGGTTTGGGTTGGAAAGGACCTTAAAGCTCATCCAGTCCCAACCCCTGCCATGGGCAGGGACACCTCCCACTAGACCAGGTTGCTCCAAGCCCCATCCAACCTGGCCTTGAACACTGCCAGGAAGGAGCAGCCACAGCTTCTCTGGGCAATCTGGGCCAGTGTCTCACCACCCTCACAGCAAAGAATTTCATCCTAACATCTAATGTAATATCACAGCAAGATTGCTCTCCAGCACCCCTCTAGAAAGCAGCTCCCACTCAGATTAAAGCCCTTTCCCATTCGCTGGGGTCTCTGTGCTGGGGTGGGTAAAACAGGGCAGTGTTCTTGCACAGATACCATGTTGCTGTCATTTCACATTTCACTCCCTGTCCCACACCATCAAGAAGCACCAAGACCTCAGCTTTCCTACGGCACCCAGTTGTGGTGTGTGGGTCTCCACAGGCTACAGCCCTGTTAGCAGCAGAAACAGATCCCAGAGGGAAGTAGCTAGCGCCGCGGATGCAGCAGCCCCACCAGGAGTGTTTTGTGGGATGATCACTTCGGTGTGGAGGACTGACCCCTCACACCACGGAGGGAGCACGTTAGCCGTTCTCCCAGAGCGTACCTCCCAGTCCTGTGAGGCGGCACAGCGACAGGAGCTGAAGATGTGCGACTGTGGGCAAGCGGGAGATTCACTTCAAAAGCAGACTTGTGACCCCAGCTGAAATGCTCATATAGATGTACCCAGAAACATTTTCAAAGTGGAAATGAATTAGAACTGGTTGAATTAGTCTCTGTGAATAATTTAGTGGCTACATTTTGCATTAATTGTTGAATAATTTATTCACAAATACATTTTCTCCATTATTTGACCTCTGCTGCAAAGTAATGAATGCTATTTGGCAAATAATTTACTGTACAATATTTATATGAATACATTAATTCTGAATATATTTCCCTATTACCCATTACTTCCAAATTCAACTTTTTAACCCTTCCTCTTGCTGTTTGAGTGATCTCAGCACAGACAGCAGTGAGCAGTCTAGTGTAAGTCATTCCTACTGCCTTGTCTGCTTTGTCCTAATTCAAATATTCCAATGCATATTTCAAAATATTCCAGCCTGTTTTGAGCACATTCCCTCAGGATGAAGCCTGGAGACCTCTTGGAATAAACACAGTGATGTGCAGGCAGGTGCAGCCATGGGTTGCTGGATGGGGGGAGCAGCAAACATGGGAAATATTCAGACAGAGGTTTTTTTGGAAGGCATCTGTAAAATATCCAAAATCTCACGAAAATTTGAGAGGGACTAAACACACAATTCCAAGGCTTTTAAGAAAACCACGGCCTTTGCTGAAGTCTTTTTTGTCTCTGCAGTACAATGATACAGCCTATTCTTTATATAAGTACCAGGCAGCAGACTTTACACCAGAGTCATGGTCTAGAAGATGGACAAAACCCACACTGCTTTACAGACATCTTGTTCCTTGGGTATTTAGGACAAGCTAGTGGGAAACTGGCTGCAAATACCTGCTTGAAGTACATGTAATCAACACGCACCTCAGAAACCTCTCTGAATACAACCTTTGCTCTGTCCTCTTGGACATCACCAACACACCGCCTTCAGGACAGCTACAGTACTACAGAAGCAGCAAGGAACTGCTCTGCATGTCCAAATGCAATGAAGAAGCATTAAAACACCTAGGCAATACAAACTTGAAAGGATATTTGGTTCACAGATTTATGGCAAGCCTATTGAACTTACTTTCTTCTAGTCATGCTCTCATGACTTTGAGTCCAGCAGTTTTCTTACACAAAAGCAACAGGTGAACATGAGCTACACGAGTGCTGTGGCTGGAGGGGCTGGAGGGCTCCACATGACTATTTTTTATATATATATATACACATATATATATGTATTTATATATATATGCAGCAGCAAAGCCAGGGAGAAGTTCTGCAAGATTTTGTCACCCTTTCCTCGCCACTTTTTAATGAAAAGTTGAAATATTATAAAATCTGTACTGCTAAATTTGCTTAACCAAATTGACAGTTAAAGGCAAGTGTCCCTGGCTGTTTTCAAGCACACTGGCAGCTGAATTTTTTTCTGGGGTAGGACAGTGTCTTTGACATAAATATTTAACAGAAATCCCTGTAAACATGAAGACTGGTAATTTTGAGCCTCTTCTACATTTAACCAAACAAGCTCCTTGGTGGGCTGGCATTGGTGGTCTTGTGCCTTTCCATGTTCATAAATCAATCAACCGTCTGGGACAAGGAACATAATCAAAGGGATTCACGCTCTTCTAAGCCCCTTCTCAGCAGCACTACATGTGGATACTAGGGAGCTTATCCATGCTGCTATAACCTACCCAATGGCCTACTGTTCTCTGCTGGGGAAGGAAGCACAGGAAAATCCTCATAATCTGTAACTTAATACCACCATTGGAGGTTGGAACACCTCAGACTGCACCTCTGGGAAAGGGTATAAAGAAGAGACAGAGCACTGTGTACATTTGGGATGATTTCATCTCCTTCATCCAGAGAGTAAATGTTGACTGAGACAAGACCTTTACCCTGCAAGGATCATATATATTCTCTGCCTTTCCTATACCTCTTCCATGCTGTGCCCTGAACAGAGAAAAACAAGTGTTTCCTTCCTGGATTTTGAGCTTCCTTTGCCTTGAGTTTGAATAGATACCTACTTTCACACCATAACCAACACTGATCAGGACCTGAAGAGCTGCCTCTGCCTTTCTCTTCTTTTCTTTTTTTTTCTCAAATGTAACTGTTTAATGAAAATTTTCTGTCACTTTCTTGTGGAGAACAAAAAAATCAGTCCTTCTGGAGAATGTCCCTCTGGAGAAGGCTTGCTGATATACTGTCTAGAGCCATGTAAGAGGAATAGAGCCATAAAGCTGTAAACTGTCACTGCAGTTCATTCAAGATGCTTTTTTCCCCCCTGGGAATGCCTTCCAATTCCAATTCCAATAATAGTTCAGATAATTTACTCAAGTTCAGATAGAAAAGAAAAAATTATCTATCCCACACAGACTCATTACAGATGGACTTGGTTGTAAGGGAGGATGGCCAGCTTGCAGCCAACTCCAAACACAGACACAAGGCTAAAAACTTGGAGAGCCATCTCCTCCAATACCACCCATTATACATATCACAGAGTGCGTAATTAGGTGATAGATCTTGATCTTCACACAACAGGAGTCAGGCATATTTTTCATTTATTCTCCTTTCCATGCATTGCTTTTCTACTCTTCCTTACTTCAGTTTTAATTCATTGTGTCCATTATTCCCTTCTAAACAATATATCTTGTAACTTGCTTGCAGATGGAGGAAGCTGAGGAGGGGTGGAGGGATTTGCCGCTCTCATTTTTGCACCTGTTTGTTTTCACCCACAGGGTGCTCCTTTTTCATGCTCATTCTCTCATGTCTCTTTCAATTATAGGCAGTTTTCTTCACAATGTCATCTCTAAGTAGCTTCCCAAGGAGGAGCTAGCTGCTTTTTCTTCCCTGAATTCCTTTCTTCCAAAGATACTATTAATGGTATCCCTTAGGATACCTCAGGATTACTTTAGGATGCTCTTCCCCAAATACAGACTATCTACTGTCATCTATTTTCTGGATTTCTTATTCCCTGGAAAATATTTTTTTATTAATTATAATATCACATAAAGCTGTATTTGTTGGGAAATTTGCACCAGTAGCAAAGGCCACAAAAGAGGTAGTAATTGCAAGAAATATAGACTTTGAGATACTCCAGTAAGAAGGAACACATTTCACTGACAATTAATTAATTACTTACAGTTGTTCAATTCTCTTTGCTCCCAGTCCTGGCTACAAATGATGCACTGATCTCGTTCTGGATCTGTGGACAGCTAATGAGTAGGAAGTCCTTCACTCAGGTTCCTGGCTGCATCACAAAATGGTCTTTTTTATAAACCAGAAATGACGACACATTGATAAGCATTTTTTTGGCTGGGTTTGCTTGACCTGATAGTGCTCACTGTCATGGTAGCCATGATCATGGACAGTGTAACATCACAGAACATCTCATTCGCTTCGCAACCAGAAAACAGGCACATCTGCTGCTTTGCCTGGCACAAGTAAATGCTGAGCTAGGACCTCCATTTAGTAAACAGCCAGAGTTACTCAGCCCTCATTTTTACTAGCTAGGTCTTTTTCAGCTTTGTTTTTTGAAGACACTGAGGACAAGTAGCCATCGGTCTCTTGAGCAGCTTCCTTCCTTCCTGGGAAAGTCAGAGTGTCCTTGGTCCCGACTGGATAGATGCAGGAGGCTTCACAGCACTCAGCATCTATTTCTCCTTCCCACATTTGTCTACGTCCTTCCTTGTTCTCCCATAACTCTATCACCTCGGATGGTTTTGACAATTCTTTCCTACATGCTCAATCTGATTTAGTTTCCTTATATTTCCCCAGGGACTTGAATTGCTGTTCATGCCCCATTTAGTTTTCTTTCAGAGAAGAACACCACTCGGTGTAAATGTAGTGTCCCCAGCCCCAGGAACAGGAAGAGGAGTATGGAGCAATTTCAAGGCTGCTCAATTTCTTTGGCTCTTACTTTGTTTCCTTTCATACTGCTCTTCAAGGAGGATCCCCCACTAGACCTACAGAATTTAGATAGAGCACTTATTTGATTTCTCTCATTTCACGCATTCTTTGCATTGTCTGCTTGAAAACAGAGCCCAGTCACAGCTTTCATCCCTCAGCAACAAGGTGTCACACACTTTCAACCACACAAACTCACCTCGCCAAAAAGAGAAAGGAAAAAAGGAAGGGGAAAAAAAAGAGAAAAGAGTCTTCAGGCAAGTGAAGAGCATCAAACCCTATAAAAAAGCAGGATGTGTTTCTTAATCACCGACTGGTACCTGAAAGAGCAGTAGCTCCCTTTGTACTCTTACGAATGACTAGTTTTATTTCCTTTTTTTTTTTTTTCCTGACCACCAAATGCTCAGCTGACAGGACAGCGACAGTCTCTCATTGTCTTCAAGGAGACAAACCCTACTGAAGGCAATGGGAGCAAATGCTTTGCCCATGTCCAAAAGCACCAAGATGAGAAATGCAGGTCTTCAGACTCCCACTTGATTTTTAGATTCGTGCAACTCACCTTCTTTTGTGGTTTGGCCTTGTCCTCCCTACTTCTGCCTGGTCTGCTGTGGATTTTGCTTCAGTGGTACAGCAAACACCTGAAACCCCATGTGGTAGATGGCATTAAAGAGGCTTATTTACAAATGCTCACGTTTTCGCAGGTGAAATTTCCAGATTCAAGATGGCAAATAGGGTGGAGGCTTATAATAAATACCAAACCAGTAACTGTGGGGTATTCCCAATTAAGGCCAGTTTCCCACTGCTCTTCCGAGCTGCTCTGCCAACTCCCACAAACGGTTGGTGTGAACAACCTGGACTGAAGGATTTTGGAGTATGTGCCTCTCCCACAGGCTGGCTTTAGAAATGTAAATGCATGTAGGAGGATCTATGCGTCAGGCTGGCTCCTCTAAACAGAACAACTTTGAATTATTATTTTTTTTAATATTGCCACAGGCTCCTCTTGAATTGATGAGGAGTGCATTCTACTTCCCTTTACAGAAAGGCATTGTATATTACACTTAATCTGATTAGGTAGGAAAAAAAGAGCCAGCTGTGCTTCTAGGACCTTTAAATATGTTCTTTTCCTCAGTGTTTAAACAGAACACTGTTTATATCAACTCACTTTAATATAAAGTAGAGAACATTTTAAAACTAATTTTAAAATACCACACTATTATATTATTGCAGCCCCCTTGTTATGAAGACGCCTTAGAGAGGAAAAAATTTCTTAGGAAAACCTGCTGTTACCAGATTGTAATTTACTGACTCTGAAAGTGTTAAAGAAGTATAGCAATAGAGATTTAAGATTATCCACCAAGGAAATGAGCCTTGAAACCTGTATCACAATGTATTTGGTTACAATTTCATTTCTGAGGGAAATTATATTAACAAAAAAAAAATAAAATCACATAAATTTTTTCAAATAAGGAAAGATATACTGGGGAATCAGGATGGGATTATGTCTCCTGGCCATTACTTCTATCCAGAGAACTTTATTTTGCAAAGCAGATGAATAGCCTTACCCACATGAGCAATGAAAAGCCAATTCATCACTTTAAATCAATGGTCCCAGTGGACTTAACTGAGCCTTGAAAAAGGCACCTGGGGATCGACTGTGATGGTTAAGGCTGCCCTGATTATAGTGTTTGGACAAAGCAAGGATCAGAACCCCAGCCTGGCTCTTTTTCCAATTTACTGTGTTACATGTTAGCTAATGGAAGAAGGTGTCAACATAAAGACTGCCATTAATGACAGAGGTGAAACCATAACCCAGCCATGTAGTTTGTGTATTTGTCCCATGTAAACAAAACCAAACCTAACATTTAACTAGAACGCCTGACACACTCTCCTCAAAGGGGTCAAGACTGGAGCATAAGGAGATAGTGAAGAGAAGGTTAAAACTGAGAAAAAGCTATAATAATCATGAGTGTTTAGGAGAAGAACCCCACTCTGTGGCCAAGCTGCGTGCCATGGCAGGATGCAACGGACTGAAACTAAAAACAGGTAAATTGTAATTTGTGTTAGGCAACATGACTAAGTGATTAATAAGGAACCACAGTAATTTTCCAAGGGATTTCCAGGTATCCCAGAGAAGATGAAGCACTTACAAGAGTGTCATACCGAAGAGAATTCTTCATTTTTGCAAATGGCTGGACAGTGGCATTCAGGGGTATTTAGCCAGCTCTATTATTGTTTCTTGTTGGTGGCCTCTGTCACCTGATATTGAGAAAACCAAGGCAAGGTTGTATTTTGTTGCTGCTTTTGTATTTTTTTCTTTCCTGTTATCTTCTGAGCCACAAGACCTAAGACACTTTGAGGTATCTGGTGTCAGCTGGGGAACTCTTAAGATCACTGTTGCTGCAAAGTGCAGAAAATCTGGGCCCTTTTCTATACTTTTAGTTTCATCCAAGCTTGTACTAATTTCTTCAAAGCGAACTTAGGCCACAACTTTAAACAGCTTCGCAAAGTACAGTTGATGAGTTAATACCATGGAGGCTATTAGATAATCTTATAAAGGATAATACCTGTAGTTGACAAGACGTCCATATTGCTATTTATCTTATCCAGTGCAACACGACTCATCAAACCTTATCATCTATAGACAAGTAGAAATGAAGATAAGGAGCAGCAATAACTCATTTCACACTCACAAGCATACGGTGCGCACAGTCTACCTGGCCCTGCTCATTTGGTCAGATCTTCTGATCAGAGACTTACAGAATGAGCTCCTACCTCTTAGACAAGGATATTGATTAACTTGTTACAGAAACATTCTGCCTTCTAAAATCATGAAAATCTAGAAGAGTTTAAACCTCCTCACTAATGATTACAGGAGTTTTAATCACTTCCATTTTGAAATTCAAATTGGACATAACACTTCAGCACCTATAATTATCTGTGTGGAAGCGAAGATTTTCATTATGTTAGAGCACTTTACACATCAGGTAGAGAAATTACAAGATTCGGGGACCAAAACCTGAAAATGTACAGACTCTGATTGAAAATAAGATTCACAATTCCAGTGATGAAGACAATTAACATCAGGAACACAGGAATTCAACTCTGCTGTAAGTGAAGACTGGATGACTTTCCCAAGGGTCTGTTATAGCTCACACATAAGACAGGAGCAAGAAAGGAGTTGTTAAATGACATTTTTCACTCTGTGTTATACACAGTATCCAAACAATTGCAATGACTCCTCCTGCTTTTACTGTTGACAAAATTTGCAATTATCGTAAGCAGCCCACGTTTAGATGCTTCATCATAGAATAAACTTTAAAGGAGGAAGTGATATTGTTAAACTCTAGAGCTCAGCTGAAAACACCAGAGCATGGCATAAGCTAATTTTAAGATTAAGTTGTAAAAATGGTATGTAAACATCATACTATCATTCATGATTTAAAAAGCAGCCAGTAGGACATGAACCAAAATAACAATAAGTATGACCTGTAATTGTATCACTAAGCATCCTTTCTGTCTCTAATAATGTACTGGAGTTTAGTTTCTGATAAGAGGAGGAAAAGCTGATACTGCTGTGGTTGATATTGCAGTACAAAGGAAGCAGAAAATCCTCATCTGCAGATAAGAGACATAAGCTCTAATGAAGACATGCTTTCAAAAAAAAGAACCCCCTCCCAGTCTAATAGCCTGAAGGCTTCTTAACTAAAATGTCTGAGAATGAAAACCGATCTGTTTAATTAATGCTGAGCTCTAATCGTTAACAGCAATTAAATAACAAAAACTATCTCAAGACAGGGATTCATGCACTAGGAAATTAGATACAGTAGACAAAACAATAATTAAAGAGCTGAACATCTTTGCTTCTGGAACAGCGTGTAGTACATTTACGCTTGTGTAAATGCAGGATTTTATCCTTCAGCTGTGGCACGGGTGAACTGTCTGGGCTGGTAATTTATGTGATGTTGGACTTCCAGCAAGATCTGTGATGTTCACTGCTAGGGTTTGCTTCCATGCCCATGAGGAAGCTAAAAGCTGCTATGTCCCATGCTTTTCTTATAACTGGTTTGACTTAACTGGCCATTGAGTTAGCATTTTGTAAGTAGCACGGGCCATAGTATAAGGAGCAGCTGCTCACAGTCTCTTCTGAAGCAGCAATGAGGAGGCATCAAATGAAGTCAGGAAGTAACAAGTTCAGAATACACAAAGGGAGACATGTACTTCAAATATGGCAGAGGGCTACAGATACTACAATATACAGAGATTCCAAAAGTGATGGCACAACATCACAGGTGCAAAAGGAAATATAATACTTCTGAGTTAGAATTTGGAGCTGAAAGTGCCAGAAGACAGCATGAAGACTGAGGAAGTAGGGAATGATTGCCTTTTTCCTGAGCTCTTACCCATTCCTGCTGCCTGATGCTGGCTATGGCTGCACACAAGGCAGAGAGTCCTTTCAAGGCCATCTTTTTGCGTGGAGATTTTGAGATTGGGTCTTTTTTTCTTTTTCCTCTATTTTTTTTTTGTCACACCCCATTAGGGTTCACTATAATGCTTTCAAACAGCTGAGTAATGTGTTTACCTGGTGGATTTATGTAATTTCATGGCTAACGGCAAACACTGGGCATTTGCCTGGGCAATGGTATGCTTCCATCTTAATTACACCTTGAGCCCTTTGTCTTCCGCTGGTGTGAAGCTGAGAGATGCTCTTCAGATGGAAAAGGCAACCCTTGCCTTGACAGCTGCAGCGAGCTCCGCTCTCCTGGCAGGGCTGGAACTGCTGACTCCTTACAGCTAAGATGATCACATCTCTCCCTTGCACCATAACAGATTACTGGGCTACTGCAATCTCAGCTCCCTGAGCTCTTCTTAAAAGAGCATGTCTATCTGCTGGTACAGCAATCTTCACTTCCCAATATCTGCCGTGCTCCCTTGCTCTCCCCTTTGCTCCCAGCAGCTTTGTTCCCAGGTGCCATTCTCCCTCCTTTAAGTCCAAGACTAACAGAAAAGACTGAGCCATCCAAAAGCAAACAAACCAAATGGTTCATTTTCTTGTTTGACTCGGATCTCTGCAGTGTGCAAAAGCTTACCCTCCTGCTGACTGGTGGTCCCCAGGCATCAAACTACAGCAATGTCTCCGAGAGATATAATATTTGATGTTATCAAGAAACTGCTGAGCTGCTGTGGCTGATACACTACCCACAGAGTAGTCACTTCCACCCAGCCTAATGCACCACCCTGGATTAGCTCGCTCACTCCCTTCACAGCTCTTAAAGATGCTTGCTCAATTTAGGTCATTTGGCCAGAATTGTTTGTCTTGGCTCCCTATGCCAGGCAGAAGCCTTCCCCCCCCCATATTTTCTCAACCTCCCCCCCCAAAAAAAGATCAGTGCAGAATTTTGCTCAGTCCATCTTCTCCCTCCTGTCTCCTGCTCCCCATTCACAGCACAAAAGCTTTCCTTTGTCAGATTTGTTGGCCTGTGACTGACAAGCAATTACAATAAGTAATTTCATTTCAGGGGAAGATAATAAAACGTGATACCGTAACTACCCACAGAGCCTCCAAAGTATTCATGTTCACTCTAATAACCTGGTGAGATGCTGTTAATCTTGACAGAGGCTGCCCAGCAGGTGCTGGGGAGCTGAATCTTCATATTCTTTCACTGTTTGCTGATCTTTCCACAGGGAAAGCTCAAAGCTGTTAAAATGCAATGGCCCTGCTCTATTTTTTAATTACATTTAGTTTATTAGAGGCACAATCAGATGCATAACTAATTCTGGAGCCTGCCCTACCTTACTGAAGAGGGAAAGGGAGGTCTGACTCATTTAGGCTCTCACAATCTTGGATGCATGGAGCGGTTTCCCTCTGGGAGACAGAGGCGTTGAAGGGGAATATGTGGTGGAGAGGGAACTCCTGCTGTTTTCAAAAGCAGATGACTTCTACCGATACTTCCCTCCCCTGCCCAGGGACCCCTTTGATGCAACTTGCCTTTGTTTTAAGATATTCCTCCTAAAACCAAGGTGTGCCAAGGAAAAGTGGGTGCCGATTTACCATTAAAAATTCTGTCTGTCTGTCCCCTCAGGACCAGAGTGCAAATAAGCTGGGTATGGGTGAGGGGATTGATGTGGTTGGTGCCAAAGAATTGCAGGCCTCCCCCTTAGAAAAACTGCATCAACCAACACTGGAGAAACAACAACAACACTAACTTTCCCAGAGATGCCACCCTGGGGTGTACATCAGAACAAGAGGAGTAGGGAGAAAGGAGATAGCAGGAGGGGAAAAGGCAGCAGCAGCTGCCTAGAAATACAGGCCACTTTTGCACATCTCAGCTGGGAAATTAATTTTGCTCCCTCTTGGAATTACAGTGGGGGAACCTGAGGAGAATTAGGCCCTAATGGCCAAGCATCAGGTACATACCAACCCTCTGCTCCAGAACATCTCGCTGCCTGTTCAGCATGGCAAGCCCTCGGTCCTCAATCTGAGAAAGCAGAATTAGCACCAGAAGCACATCAACATCCCAACAGTACAATGGTGATGCTCATACATCTCCAAAAGCCTGGGTATTTCTCAGGACATTCATCACCTTGGTGCACAAGCGACCCATGGCCTCCTGTTCCTGAGCAAGCAGAATCCTGCCCTGCTGCCAGAGCAAAGACAAAACCAGCCCCTCAGCATCCTGCCAGTGCTGCAGAGGGGATGATTAAACACAGCAACTTGCTGAGTCCAGAGAGGAGCTCATAACTGGGGCACAGCAACCTGAACTGTGGCCTTCACAGCCATGAACGTGACCTCCCTGCATGCAGTGCAGTGCGGAGAGGGCAGTGGGGAGGGAAGGAGAAGGGTCTGTTCGGGCAGAATTCCACAGCATCAGTGGTCCCTTTTTGGCAACCCTATCTTTAAAATTTCTGTAACCACTAACATACCATAATGGAGGTAAGAGAGCAGAGATAGCTCTCAGAGCAGGCTAGACCAGGGACTAGAGTGTGAGGATACTCCTTTTAAGTAGGGAAAGCCATAGGAGCTGCTCCCAGCCAAGGGCAAAAGAGCTAAAAGGCTGCTGCTAAAACTTCCATGTCCACTTGGGAAGCAAGAGCCTAGCTACAAGATAAACTGTACAGCAAGCATGGTCTTGTTAAATCCACAACTGTCATTAAATTGTTTTCCAAGCTCTTGAAAAGTAACTGAAATGCTTAGAAATGCTCTGAAGGAAATGACAACAATAACAGTGACATGTGTCTCCATCTTCCAAAAACAACATGCAGATCTCCACCCAACAGCAGGTTCCAGGCCAAAACCTATGATATTAGCTCTTTAGAAAGGAAGCTTCATATGGCCCAGATCTCACTCCTTGACAAACTGAGTGGTGGGGAAAGGCGTGAGCATCATTTCAGTCTTCTATCCTTCAACCAACATACCTCCAGACCCTGCTGAATTTCAAAGAAGCTCAGTATTCAAGGTGGAGAACGCCCTCTGAAACACTGCATGGACCTCTCAGGGAGTTAATTCCTCTGCCCTCCAGTCATCTTTTTACAGCTAAATGAAGCTTTAGAAGAGAGGAGTAATATGTATGTTGAAGACAGCTGAGCTGTGTTTATCTCCAAACATTGTTCAAAGCAAAACTACAAGATGTTACTAGTATTGTCTGGAAATCTACTTGTGTAACATCCTTAAACATAATTCCCTTTATTCCAGACAGTCTTCTCCAGTTTGAATAGTGAAAATGGAAAAAAATAAATTCTATATTTCTTTAATATTGAGAATCTGGGAAATAAATAACCTTGAGCTTTCTCTCCTCCAAGAAGAGAGGTGATGTAGGAGCAAACCAGGTGCAGCTGACTTACCTGGTTCAGAAGTACGGTCCAAACCAGTATTTTTATGCCTCTTGCATAAAATAAAAAGGTCAAGATTATAAAGATGTGATCTCGACGGGGAAGAGAGCCAAGAAAACAGTTCACTATTCAAATAGCTGATTAAACAAAATATAATTAGGGCTAACTTGGCCCCTTTCCCAGAGTTCATAAACCCACAGAAGGAATCTCCTCTGGGGCAGTACAGCCGGACACATGCCTTACTTAAATCAGGCTATTTAAATAACTGACCTTTTTAGTGTCAGCTTCTGCTTGCTCATACACCCACATCTCTTTCTGAAGCTAACTTTTTATATTGCTGCCTGCCTGCCTGTGT
This sequence comes from Aegotheles bennettii, assembly GCA_013398125.1. Lineage (NCBI taxonomy): Eukaryota > Metazoa > Chordata > Aves > Caprimulgiformes > Aegothelidae > Aegotheles > Aegotheles bennettii. The sequence goes on along the minus strand of VZRW01003193.1, from coordinate 175,335 downwards.
GGTGTCTTCCCCACCCTTAGATGTAGCACCGTCCAAATTAAATAAACCAGAGCTACAACAGAATGAGAAGTTGCAGGAAACCCTTTGCTGCATCTTTATTTCCCGGGTCCCATTTGCTGAGCAACAGCCTGCCTTGCATGGTCTTGAAAAGCTGGGTTAGCCCAGCTCTCAGACTGAAAATCCCAAACTGTAAAAGACCAAAAGCTAGGCACGGAGCTAATCCAGGTAGGTATTTGTCCTGTTCTCATCAAGCTCTGAAGCACACCAAAGCAGCTTGTGTGCTCTCTGCTGGACTGGTACCAGTACCCCACTGCTCTTCTAAGCCTCAGGAACAGATTTTTAGCAGTAAATTAAATCACTTGGGCACAAGCCCATTCTAACCTGTTTCACAGCTTCCAGACAAGTGGCTTATATTAGTATTAGCCCATTGCTCAGGTAGAGATGGCTTTTCATGTCAGTACTGACCATATGGACATGTGGTCCATATGGTACGGAGCACAGGGAATCCCTCCTTTAAGAAAAAAATCACATCAGAAAAGAACCTGTAGAATCATAACCATGAATGCCAAGAAACAGAATAGTGGAAGAGTGGGATGTAGAGGCTATTACAGCATTTCTCTGTCTAAAAAACCTACTAAAGACTGATTGAAAAACCTTGAAGTCAACGAGAGTCTTTGCACTGCCTACGGGAGGCTTTGGATCAGAATTTGATTTGGGAAGAAGGGGAAGAACTGCAGCTACGAAAATCTTTCATTAAAGTGAAACAACGATTTGAGCACAAAAGCTAGAGTTAACTAATGGACAAATTATGATGTGCTGCCCAGGGAGACATGTACACTGATCCTGCACAATGGTGCAGGAGGCACCTCCCTTCCAGGTTGTTTGGATGCTGATGCTTTATTCTGATTCCTGCCAAAGTTTACTTGCAGGGGAATAATATAAAATCAGACAATGACCTCCCAGCTCTACACATGGAAATATGTCCATCTATTAAGCCCAAAGGCTAGTTGGATATCACCTCCCACTTACTTACAATGCTGCAAATATTGATTAAAATGTATATAATGGTACTGATTTTAGTCTGCCTTGATACTCCACAAACTGCACACGTGGCTATTTTCACACTCTTCAGGGGAACACCAGTATCAAACACTTTCAGAGTAACAGAATGAGCACAGCCCTAAACAAGCAGACCAATTCCAACAGTGTCAAATGAGGCTGATGGAGAGGAGTTTGTGGCTTTTGTATCAGAGACCCTGGGAAATGTCTCAGGAGTCTTTATTATCCCCATTACAGGAGGCAGCACAGATGGATCTGTGAGATGGAAGGCTGTGAACAAAACGCATATAAATATAGTGGAGCTGCTCAAGGTCAAGGAATAACTCACAGCAGTCTTACTGGGCCTGCTGGATTTACCATTTGTTTCTCCATCCCTCCTGTATTAAATTCCCTTAACTTGTACCTCTTCCATGCCAGGACCAGAATGCCCAGATGAAAACTGACCCTCCTGGCTGGTAGTTTCATGTTCACTTAGTCTTCCTTTCGGAGAATTATGGCCCCAAAACAGAAAGACCAGAAGAAAGCTACTTGAAGATTTCAGCCCATTAGTTCAAAGATAAAGAGTAAGATGAATGAAAACTCCATTTCAGTGGCTAGCTGGGGAAGCCTAGGGCTGCCGTAGGACCTGGGAGCAGGCGACTTTGTTTGCCAAAATGATATGCAACTCTGTCCTTCCACTATAAAATGGTGGTCTTTGCCCTTCAACACCAAGAGCAGGGAGAATAGCATGACTGCCTCTCAGCTACAGCCTTTTAGCTGCCTGCCCTGCTTCTCCCCTCACAAAACTCTCTTCTGCTAAAGACCCAGCAAAGCCTGCCCTTACACACGGCATAGCCCTAGTGCTGGTCTCCTCATGAGCCATAGTCACAGCACTCCAGGCTGCTGGATGGAGGTTATGTGATTCAGAAGGAACAGGTGGGCTTACCCCTGCCTGAGGGCATGGAAGGCACGTCCTCACATCCCAGTAGCTCAGGACACCATGCTGTGATACAAGTCTGCTTGTTCACCACACCCGAGATCTGAGGCTCCGGACACAAGCACTTGGCAGAAAAGGAATTAAGTAGTGCATAGAGCTAATTGATCTACTATTCAGAAGGTTTAAACCCTTTTAAGGGATAAAAACATGCATACTTTCATTGTCATCAAGATGCTCGTACTGTATCGTGTCTGCAGCACTCCAAGTCTGCCTCTGCGTGGGCCCAGAGATACATTTTTGCTGCATTGATGCCTGGCACAGTCAGAAGGTTTGGCCAAGTCATGCTGAAAGCTTTGGGTTTTTCCATCCTGCTGAATTACAGAGCTCATGGGTTAAGAGGAAATCCTCCAGTTGTCCAAACACCAAAAAGGCACAGACCACAGCACGTAAAAAAACCAAACAACAAATACTCACCATGTCCCAATGCTTTAGCCACCAGCCAGCCTGTTTGCTAACATATGAAGTGATTCTTTTGAACTGCCAGATATGAATCAATGACCACAGGGCTATTTTTCTGCCAATTCCCATGCTCATTTAGGTTCTTTCTCCTTCCCCTTTCTTTCACCTGGTTATTCTAACATGTTTTTCAAAACCATCATAATTAATAACATTTTCTCTATGATTGACCTCTCCTACCAAATTTTTTTGATGTCTTCTCTCCCCTGTTATACTTTATAAGGGAAAGATTTTCTTGATGCCATTATCCAGGGTTAATAACCTAGAGAGTCAAATGTTCTTAAGAACACTTATCTCCCCCAGGGTTGCAGGAGACTGATCCCACTGAGGGACCGAGGCGATCCTGAACATGAACAGACTCAGATAGTCCATTCAGGACCAACCTGATTTTTCTGAATTTCCATGGACCCCGTCTCCAGTAAGTTTCATTTGTCCAGGTATCCTGTGGCACTGGAAGGAAGGAAGCTGGTATCAGAATAATGAAAGAATCAAATTATATTACCCACCTCCAGTTCAATCCAAATCTTTGCCAGGCTCCTGCTCTGACTGCAGGGCAGGTACATCTCCCATCTCGGGGAAGACTGGCAGGTTACAAACCCGCTCAAGATATCTGGCATCAGTCTGAGCCAGTTTTCAATGTCTGACACAGAAAGAAAGACAGACACACTGCTTCCACCTCCTCTCCTTTAGATGGAGATAACCCCATCTCCGTCTCTCTCCCCGCCCCAAGAAACATCTCCATTTCCCAACTCAGGCAATGACAGACTGCAAAATGTAGATTCAGCACATTTTGTAAAATATCTTGACTTACACATCAGCATAATGGCATTCCTCCTCTCACGAAAAGATTCTGATAGCCCAGATCAATCTATTCACAAAGGTGAAGAGAACTTCCTTTTAGCCCTTTAACAAAATTATCTCGGTCATCAGAAGGTCAGCAGTAGGAATTGGCTTGTGCCTGGCAAATTTGCAGTGTCTGCTTTTTTTTTTTTTTTGCTTTAAACCTCACTTATATAACACTTATTTATCACAGCCACTCAGGCTAATTCATGTATATGTATTTAGTATAAAAGCATTTGAATTAATGTTCCCGGCTTGTTTACTTTGAAGGACTGAATGCCCCCTCAGGAAGATGTATTGATCTTAAAGGAGTCCGTTCTCTGATGAACACTGGTTCCTGCAATATTTATGGCATCTGAAGCCTTTTCTCTACTCTTGATCTTTTGAAAAGAGATCCCGAAGGAGGGTGACAAAGCTCAGAGAGTGGAGGAGGGAGAAGAAGTACAAGAGGGGTCCCTTTGCTCCAAGCGCAACGTCAAAATGTAAACAGGAAGGTGATCAAGGACTGCCAGTTGTTTCTAAATTAAGCATTTAAAATGTATATTAATGAATATGAGAGAAAAAATCCATTGAGCCAACTTTATAGAGAATGCTAGGATGGAATAAAAAAGTAAAAGATCTGCAGCTTTTCTCAGTTTTGCAACTCAATTCTTCTAATTTAGGCCATATCAACTGTGATTTTGAGGCCAGCCAAAAGAACTGATGTCAGTGGAAACATCAGAAAGTAACCCCTTCACGGTCTAGCACTTGTCATCTTTCTAATTACTCAACATTACTCAACTTATTATTAAAAATAAAATATTAAATGCTTTTCTGACTACTTCTTCAGAACTGAGTTTGCACTCCGTATGGTCTGAGAGAATGAGGAGTGCACACTTGCTATTGATGTGATGTTCTCCCTCCTCCTTCATCCCAAAGGGAAATCGCTGTTCCTTGGCTGGTTTTTGCTTTCATGGCACAGTAAGGAGCAGAAAAGGCAAAATATGAGCAGAAGGATCTTAGGGCTAGATCCAGTGCTCCAAAGTCTGAGTTGAAATATATCACTTACCCACTATGTTGTTGATACTCACTTATTCTCTCTAGCATTCTGCTTCCTCACCACAAACTGGGGTAATTTCTCCTCCTTTCTGTCTCTGGGTTAGCTGTGAATCACCAGGCACAGGACCAGTCTTTCAGTACATGTTCAGAGCATGCCTGGCAAGTGGGATCCTCATTCTCACCTAAATCTATTTTACAGCACTATAGAGGATGGACACACAGATCTTGCCCAAACTCCATTTCTGTTATTCCTATCCCTCCTGATCCCTCAGTGGGCAGGAAACATCCAGTGTCTTGTGGGTCCTATAGCAGGAGAAACCGGTGCTGTCAACTCTGGCTATATCCTGAATTGTGCAGGATATATTGTGTGGCTATATTCCAAATTCACTTCACGCTGTTTGTGGCTATAAACAGCCCTAGAGCAGTGGTGGTTGGGAATGGCAGGCAGGACCACCGCTTTCCTTGGGAGAGACCACCACTCTCAGCCCAGGTGGACAAGGAGCAAAAGTCAAGGCAGAGAGCAGTTTTGCTGCTGGGGTGGTCCCCACTACCTGGGGGACCTGCTTCCACACTTTTACCTGGCTTTATCACATGCCATATACAATCATAGGGCTAACCCACCTCATCATATACAAGTTATCCATGGATACACATATGTATTTATATATGCTGAGATGGAACAGGTGGGCAAGGTATGCTACACTGTTACCAGCTGCTTCCCTTCACATTGTGTTCCCACTTGGGAAGTGGGAGTACAAGCGATGTGTAGAAAAACATCTGTTTCTCCCATTTTTGGAGGATGTGCTATGATATCCTGCAAAACAGGTAATAAGCAGAGTCATTTACACTGCTCCCTTGAATGGATGAGGTCTGTGAAGGTGCCAGCTTTGGGCTGTGCCTCCCCCTCCCCTTCCCTTTACTGAGGATTTATTTTGTCATGAAAGTCCATGCTAACATCAGAAACCAAGGCTGAGCCGTGGCTGGGAGAAGATGAGGCCAGGGACCAGGGTTACATTGTGAAAGTTGCAGTTTTCAATCAAAGGGATTTGTTGCACCCAGCTAAAAACTATTTGATGGAAAAATTGACCGAAACAAATTATTCATAGGTGTAATGTGATGGAAAAAGCAAAGAAACAAGAGGAAAAAAAAAAAAGAAAGAAAGAAAAGATATTTTAAAAGCATTAGCTTCAAAACATTCTGAAAATTTTGATTCCTCAAAAGTGATTTGCATCTCAGAATCACAGAATCTGACTCTTTCTTGCAGAGGCTGCAGATGGGATTTCCAGAGAGGACAATAAGGGGATGGATAGGAGTTTAGAAGATCAAGAGCAGGATAAAGAAGTTGATGATGACAGATATGCTCTTGTTTATACCTTTTCCACACAATACCAAGGAGATGTGTCTGCCTGCTATATTAAGATGAGCTACTAAAAGAATATTTCTTCCCATAGACTTACCCAGTGTAACTGATTGTCCCAAGGCATTTTGGTGGCCAAGAGCAAAAACTTTTTAAGAAGCTGTTACAAAACCCATTAGTCATTTCTCTGGGTGACTGGAACCTGTGTGCAGTCATAGCCCATGTGCAATAAATACCCTCAGCTACAAACCTCCTGGTGAGTCTTATTAAGAAAACCCCTCTAATTAGGTAACCAGAGCTGACAGTTGCTTTGCATTTCCACAGTTCCCCCTGCCATCACCGCAACGAGAGGGGGCTGTAACACCTGCACACAAGTCCTCTATCTGAAACGTCCCTCTCGGCTGGGCAAAACAGTCCAGACCTCGTGGCTCCAGATCCAGGGTGAATAGGAAAGACAAGAAGCTGCAGAGGCAAAGCTTGACGCCTGTCAAAATCAGCACCGCTGCTCTCCCTAATTTCGGCAGAGCTGGGATTTCTGCAGTCATTTTGTTTCAATGTCAAGATGAGGAGGTGGGCTGAGATGTGCTGTCAAGATTTCTACTTGAAAAATTAAAATACCCAATTTCAGGATAGCTTTTTGTTTAGTTAATTGTTGCAACTTGTCACCAAACGGCCTCTTTTGGCTGTATAAAGCACTTGCCTAGCTTCGTCATGTAGAAAATAGAAGCTGGAGCATTTCTCTCATCAAAATATTTGTTTTAAAGGGAGATCAAAAAACTGAATCACAGCCGAGGCTCAACAGGAGAGGTCGAAAAAGTAGTGTTTACCAAGTAGTTCAGCATTGGAGAGATAAATGGACATTTGAGTTCATTTCACTACATAATGTTATTAGTTCTATGAAATTAGACTGTCAAATACAGCTCTATAAAATGCAAGGGGAATGCAAGAGGGCAAGAAGGAGAATGAACACACAGGGGACAAATCACTGTCACTCACAAAGGAGTGCCTGGCAGACTAAGAATTAAGTTCATTCCTCAGGGCAAGCCATCCCCAGCTGTTACAAATACATTTTAATGCCCCTGTCAGCATGTGGAAAGAAAGAGCCAGTCTTCCCCAGCACAGTCTGTCAGGTGTATTCTGGCATTCAGAGAACTTGAAAGGGCCACATTTGGATTGCAGTTTTGTCACTTTTCCCTCTAGCAGTGCTAGGGCAGCTTCTTTTGGAGCAAAGCCAGCCCAGGCTGCTGCCTGCTCTGGCCCTCGTGAGCCGCGACAGCCGGACAGTGCGGCTGCTGCCCGCTGCTGCCACGCTCCACCTCGCTGAGGCAAACACTGAGTTTGTTGGACTCCTCCAATCCCTCTCTGAGCTGTATTGCAAAACCATCATTTAACAGGCCCTTGGCTTTTCCTCAGGGAACTGACAGGCTTTTGTCAGTAATGACTAATGATAGGACAAGGGGCAATGGTTTTAAACTGGAGCATAGGAGGTTCCATGTAAATATCAGGAAAAACTTTTTCACTGTGAGAGTGACAGAGCACTGGAACAGGCTGCCCAGGGAGGTTGTGGAGTCTCCTTCACTGGAGATATTCAAAACCCGCCTGGATGCGTTCCTGTGTGATGTACTCTAGATGACCCTGCTCTGGCAGGGGGGGTGGACTAGATGATCTTTCGAGGTCCCTTCCATCCCCTTAGATTCTGTGATTCTGTGAACTGATGTCCAGGAGGACTCTGGCAACACTTGGGTAGTAGTAGAGGGTGAGCCCCTTTGGCTGATGGCCACCCTACAGGAGACCTTGCTCAAACTCACACCCGGAGCTGTTGCTTCCCAGTAGAGCTACTCCCAGAGGGATGAGGTGAGATCAAACCTCAAGCCCTGAGCAAAAAGCAATGATGTTGCACAGTACCCAGAGTAGGGGGTTACCTCCCTTTTCCCACTACTCCAGGTCTTACTGCCTTCCCTAAGCTGCAGCTCAGCTACAAACAACTTTGGGGTGACTGTGAGCTAGACTGGAGCCCATTCTCTTTGCTACAGCTTTATTTTTTCATTTCTGAAGAGCCATGCAGCACTTTCTTCAGAAACAAATGCCAGGAGGGGACTTTTCCCCTTGCTGTCAGACAGCTGTACAGTGTTACAGCTGCCAGCCCAAAACACCATCTCTAGCAAAACCGGAACCAGTGTTGGGGCTCCTGCCAGTCTCCAAAATGGTGATCATAGAATCACAGAATGGTTTGGGTTGGAAGGGACCTTAAAGATCATGTCGTTCCAACCCCCTTGCCATGGGCAGGGACACCTTCCACCAGACCAGGTTGCTTCAAGCCCCATCTAATCTGGCCTTGAACACTGCCAGGAGGGGGGCAACCACAGCTTCTCTGGGCAACCTGGGCCAGTGTCTCACCACTCTCACAGAGGTTGCCTCTGCTTGAGATCAGCAGCTCTCAGGTTCAGCCCCATCAAGCCAAGAGGAGTGAAATCGCATCCCACCTTATAAATGCACTTTTGGATTTCAGCTGCCTTTCATTTCCCTCTAAAACATGAGTTTGGCCCCAGCTAGATTGTGATCTCTGGGTACGTAGGACATTCACAGTGTTTAGCACACAGGAAACCAAGCACAGGGACAAAACAGGACACAGCCATGAATAAGCAACTCAAATGGGAGACTCTGGAAGAGGAGCTCATTTCCAAGAGACAGCATTTCTGTGGGATTAATAGGCTATTGCAAGGCAGCCTTCACCCAGCTGCCCATCCCAGGAGCCAGGCTTACAGGGCTAGACAAGCTTCATGCTTTCCCTTCAGGCTCGAGTCAGTATTTCGTTCTCTTCCTAGCATTGGCCTGTGATAGACATGGCACATCCCTGCCTGTCCCCCCAGTTATACCAGTACAACAGCTTGTAAGGCTTTGTTCTAACCAGAACACTGAAACAAACCAAACCAAACCCAACAAGCCTTTGAAAGCCACTGAAACCCTTATCACTGCCCAGTTATGACTGAAGAGCGTGGTCCCCCTGGTATGACAAAAAGTGGGAAGTAGCAAACATCACCTCTACTGCTAGAGAAAGGCAGCAGCCAGTGCGAGGCACAGCCTATTCCTGAGCAGGCAGATGTTGCCAAGGTCCCACTAAGTCACTGCTGAGGTTGATAAAAATGAGCTTGATTCTCTTGCATTGCTTTGCTGTTGTTCCGCTGATATGAATATCTGGCACACTGTCTCAACTGGCACAAACTGACACAAACCGGCATCACCTACTTGAAGTCAATAAAAAAGATGGACAACTGCACCAGCTACTCAGCTGATACACAGCGATGCCCAGGGCTGTGGGACAGACCATCATTTAGAAAGAGAAAGGCTTTGTTTCTATGACTTGTTTCATTCTCATTTTATTTCTAAATGGCTCTTGTTTGCCTGCAATCGCCTCAGCAATAGTTCATGTACAGTAACACGCCAACCTACCACAAAACATCTGAGGGAGAGATATTTCACTCAGCTCAGCAGCCCTTAAAGGGAAGCGTCTGCTGTCAGAGGGATGTGCTCATCACCCATTGATGCATGGGCCTGTCTGAGAGCAGACTTTGGTTCAGCGCGTCCTCCCTGCGAGAGGGAGATTTTATCAGCATTACTGTCGCGGCAGTTCTTTAAAAACCAGTGTGGGATCTCATATTTCTGGAGGCACATGCATGCAGTTTACAACTTTACAGCCAGCAGCACCATAACACAGATTACTTAATCCATCATCTCCTGGGAGGGGAAGGTGGTTGCTAAGGCACGGGGAGGTTTCAGTGGGGTGAGACCTGGTCATTATATACAGAAGTAACTGCTTCAGAGAACACACTCTGCTTTCTAAATTTCAGCTGGAAGTAAATTTGCATCCCCACAAATGGGGTTCCCATCCTGTCCCACCCTTAGTGATACATGGCCAAACACTTCCAGCAGAAATGCCACACCAGTAATTCCACTTATAAATGTTCGAGACACACAGAGATAAGACACGAATCTCAACAGTTGGCCTTATTTGCCCAAGCTTAGGGACACAGCACTGGGACCAAAGTACCATGCTACAAAAGAGAGACTCTCCTGTCCTCTACCACATGACATTTTACTGTCCTTATAATCAAGGGTTTTTTCTAGTAGATATAAAAAGGCCACCACAAGTGACAGCATAACAGCCTAAATAATTTCAAATTGCTCCTCCATTTACTATGATTCAGCAGCAGCACAACGAGAGGAAGAGAACTGTTTTCTAGGTATATACTCCATCTCTGAGAGACCTGGCCAGGAGGCTGTATCAGATCTCTCACAAGAACCCACTGATCTGATCAGAGATGGTTGATAACTAGATTGAAAAGTATCTGCTCTTTATTGGTGAGGGTCGGGATGCTTATACTTAATTTGGCTGAGTCCAGGACGTCCGTCTAAGCTAAACTTGAGATAGTGCCAATTCTGGATCATCAACTCAACACTAAGCTCCATGTGAAAAATACCACATGCAAAATTAACATCACATTACACAAAGCTACCATTTTCCATCCTCTGCACTGTGTTGATCTTATTCTGTAACTCCCAATCCACACACATCCAATTTTCTCCAGGAGTTCCTATGGGGGCCTGCATGCAAGAAGTTGCTGGCAGCACAAACGTGGCTCTTTGAATGGCCATCAGTACCAAATGTGGTGTATATTCTTGCTCAGCACTTCAAAAACCCTGCCCTTGCTTTCTGAGAGCTGGTTGCCCAGGGCTTCCACAGCCTCCTTCATCACATGCAAAATGATAGCATCTTCAGTGCTCTGATTTTCTAATATATAACTAACTTATCTCTTTCAACTGAAGACAACTATCTCATACTTCTCCCAGGGCTTGCAACCACAAGATGAAAGCCTCTCAACCCGCAGCACAACAGAACACCTAATCCAAAGAGGCTACATGAACTCTGCAAAGCAACATAGGAGGGGAGGGGGGAGATTAAAACCACTTCATTGCATTTGCAGCTCAGCGGGTTGCATGAGAGAGCTGTCGGGTTAATTAGGTTACATGTCCTTAGAGATGTGGTTCCCCACCACCTCAAAACTATTATTAAAATCTCAATATTATCACAACCTTCTTCACTGAAGCAATTAGGTACCAGTGGAAGCATGCTTGTTTACAGCAGATTCTCAGCAGCTCCCACTGAGGAAGGGGAGGTGATTTTTCTCTTGGACACAGGATCAATTGCTCTACCACATTTTCTGCCTTAAAAAAGTTCACTGAGCTGATGGAGACCAGGAAGTCGGGGTTTCAGTGTGAAAAGGGGAGAAAGGAAGAGAAATTATGACTAGCCTGACTCTGCCCTTATCTTCTAGCGTATCGATGCAGAACTTACTGGAGTCATAATGAAAATGTTCTTGGGTACATATGCTTTTCAGCAGGCTTTGCAGCTCCTGTATAAGACAGACAGCTCCATCTCCTAGGATATAGCTCAGTTCCTGGGCCATTAACAGAGTCCTCATTATTTTTATTCTTTTTTTCTTTTTCCCCAGTGTTGAAGAAACTCCTTTTAAAGTATTTGGTGACTGTGTGGGAGGAGGGGGAAGGAGAACATCTTGTTTTGCTGGTTTTGAGACATCAGCCCTTTGGAGGTGGTAACACAGCTTGCGAACAATGAAAAGTCACTTGGCTTCTGAGTCTGAGGACTGATGCACAAGACACACAATAAAAACACATGGTTTGGTATGGATTGTTGACTGAAATCATAATAATAATTCAAAGGTGTAGGGCATATAACTGTGAAAAGCAAAATTATTAATGAAAACACATTATAAGAGGTAATACCTAAAATTAATAACAAACTCTCGAAAATAAAGCAGAATATGGTCTAAAAATACTTGCTGTAAGTACTTGTAATGAAATAATGACAAGATAAAACTGCGACTATTTTTATTAGAAAATATTATTGAGTTCTTATGAGGGCAGTGTCTGGCAGCTTCTGCTAGGGCAGGACCCTTAAAGAGGAATGCACACTACACCTCAGGGTATACAAATTCCCTCTCCAGTCAATATCTCTGAAGACAGGCCCTGAACAGCTTTGTCCAGTCCTGCAGAGGACCCGCTGACTAGGGCTGTACACTTTGACATGCAAGAAAACTAAGCTGGTGACTCCTGAAGCATCGCCTGGTACCACCTTTCAGTGCTAACAGGGCTGGGCTGCTGTGTGTCAGACCAGGCCGGTAGTTAATGGATGGCCAAAGGCATAATGCTGGAGGACATTAAAAGGGAAATCATAAAAAAAAATTACTTTATAGCTTTGCAATAAAAATGGGCATAAAAAAGAGGTTCAGAAGAGATTGCTGCTTCATTCCAAAGCAAGACTGGAAATTAGCTAGATTTATCAGACAGCTTTTGGATCAGAGGTGCAATAAATGCTGATGCAGTTGTTGCTGCAGGTCTCTGATCCATTGTTCAGAATAGAAAATACAAACTTATCTACAGCGTATCTTTTCCCTTGTTTTGTTTTTTTTTTTAAATTGCTTTTCTCTTTGCCTCAAAAATTAAATGATGCTATAGGTAGTGCCTGTTGATACAGGTACCCCACAACCAGAGTGGTGTTACTCTGAACTCTACAAAAATAAGTTGCTGCATTATATGCTGCAGCTCATGCCAGCAGGCGTCAGGGACACACTTGGGTCACAGGAACTGCCCTTAAACAGTATTAACAACCTGAGGAAAGAGGGCAGGAGGTAAGAGGAAAGCGTGCAAATGTGCAAAAAACCAGATTTATCACTTTCCCCAGCAGGTAACTTCACATGTCTCTAACAGCTAACATTCTGCTTGCTGTTTTCTTATGCTGAAGTTCAATCTTTTGTGGGATATGAATTAAACTCTACTAATTTACTAAGCAATATTTTAAAAATGTGAGCTCCTCTTTCTCATTTCGGAGCCAAAGCTGATAGAAAACAGAAGCTCCAGGGTGAGATTTTTCTGCAAGTTCTTATCACTGCATGTCTCTGCTCTTGGCAGCAAAGTGCCAGCTGATCCCTGGTCTATGCATGGCAGTGCCTGTATTTCTGTGCAGCCCAGCAAGTGCAGGATGAGGAAAGGAGGGAGCATATCCAACTGCAGAGAAAGGTGAAGTGCTATTTGGAAGGAACATTAATTTTGACCAAGAAGACTGTTTCAGCTAATACAGATTCCATAATGACTTTTAATGTTCACATGGGAAGTGACCCTTTAATTTCAAGGGCCTGTCCAAGATGTTTCTTGGCCGTAAAGCATGTGGGACTTGCCCCAGGTAGGAGCATCCCCTTGCCAGGACTCAGACTGAGATTTCAGGGAACCGAGGTCTGCTGAGACACTCAGACCTTCACTCATGAAGTCTGGCACACTGGGACAGACCATGAGTGTGTGTTAGCTCCTGTTAACCCTGGTCTTTCTCATAAAGCTCACTGCTCCAGAGAAAGGTGACATTCCCCCACATGCTGGCCCTGGACAGGTGGACATAGCCACACTGGCCAGGGGGAGTTGAGGTGGGGAGGGAATAAAGCCATCCTGAGTCTGCCACCAATCATCTTATATCCTGAAGTGTGGGGTCTAATTATGTGTGTCATTAGACTAGCTTGCTCCAAAAGTAGTGTTTAACAGACACCATAAAAGACTATCATACAAACTCTACCTCCTGGCTAGATGGAAAAAGAAGAGGCTAATTTGGTAGAAATTAATAAGAAAAGCACAAAAAAAACCCAAATAAAACCAAATAAACCAAAACACAACACAAGCATGACCTAGAAACAAGTGGGTAAAGCCAAATGCAGTCCTGTGTTAGAAACAGTGGTTTTGGAACAAATGTTCAAACACAGATAGTGAAATTACTTTACCCCACTCTTAAATAAGGGAAATTACAAGAGTTTTAACAAACCAGGAGCCATGAATATTTGTAATACAGATGAACATATCCCCAACAAGAAACCTCTGTGGGTGTGTTCATCCTGGGCAGTGTGTTTTGTGGTACCTTTAAATACAAACAGAGCAGATCCTTTACTCTCTTGACTTGCACAATCCATCAGTGTCTGTGCAGCCCCGGGTCCCCACGGGCTTCTACCACAGCTCATTTCCCGTGGCACCAGTTAGCGCTTCAAATGCACTGCCAAGAATGAAAAATGAAAAAATAAACTGGATTTGCCAGGGCTCCTCTTGCCAAACAAAAGGAACAGGAAAGTAGAAGGGAAGAGAAAACCATTACTGACCTTCCTCCATTACCAGGATGCTTTCTGGTGGATAAAGGAGCCAAGATGTCTCTTTTTATTTCCTTGGCAAGGAGGGATGTGGTGCCTGTGGCAAGAGTCTGTGCCCCAGGAGCCATGGGGCAGCAAGGAGGTTGAGGAATGCAAAGAGAAGAGGGGCAGACCCTCAGCAGGTCAAACTTGCCTTGTTCCACTTTTTCCAAGGCTGTTTGTGTTGTAATCCACAGAATCACTTACAAATGCATCAAGGAATCCCCTTTGCTCTCTAAAGCTGCTTTGTCCTACTCCATAAACGCACATGTCCATTTCCACTTCCTCTTCCCCTCCAACCTCACCTCATAAAGTGTTTTTTAAACACATCCTATGGTGTCAAAAAAACCAAAACCAACCCCATCTCTCCTCCGCTCCAAAGAGCAATTAAATCCCATTACACTTCAGCTGGCTCACTCAGGCACAACAGTCACTGACAGTCTGTGAAAGTGCCATCAAGCTATCATCGGCACGGCGGTGCTGAGCTGCTGCTGCTGAGCCCCAGCAGTGCTCAGGGAAGCCTCCCTCATGGGTTTACTAAATGTTCACTCTTGACTTGCACAGAGCTGTCTGCAGGGATGGACATGGTTGTTTTCCCACTGCAGATGGGAGCAAGGTGCACGTAACACCCAGGGGGATCCATGGGCTGGTGATCACACACCTATCTCTGGAAGCCAAAAAGCCACCATGGCAAACAATGAAACACAAAGGCAAGGCTGCAAGCTGTCAGCAGCAGGCTGCACACATGGCCATGCCATCAAATGTCCTGCTTTCCTTCTGCTTGAGTTAGCAGAGCAGTTTTACCCCACTTGCTTTACAGCTAGGTTTTCAGAAACATGTTGAATTCGCTTTGACTCCTCTGGCCTTTTGATGGGTTTCCAGCAGGCCCTGCAGCCATGCCATCTTTATTAGCCTCTAAAACACTGGCTGTTTCCATCTTCTAGTCACACGAACGCATCCCGAGACTTTAGCAGTACATCACCATGTTTCAGTCTTCCTAGTGGGAGTGAAGATAACCTTGCAAGAAAGACAAAACCCACCAGCACAACACATCTGACAGAAAATAATGAAAACTGAATCTTGATCAGGCAGGAAATTACCCAAAGGAAAGGGAGAAGTAAACGTTTGGAGAGTGTCCCCAGCAGACAAATCTCAGTCGGTCTATTCTTGCTGTGGGCTCAAAGGTGGCTTTGCTCTGAGCCACAAGCAAGAACAACTCAAAAAAAACCTCCCTCCTTTGAAGAGAAAGCAAAAAAAGCCATCTGGAGCAGCAAGTCTGTCCCATCTTGTTTCAGGAAAGTCCAGGCATGATATAGGGCTATCACACAGGGTCAGGCCAGCTCACCCGTGGGCATGTTAGACGGTCATACGTAGAAGAGACTTCATCCCTTCCCAGCTCAGCCTTTACAATAAGAAGATGAACTACATTCCCTCTGCGCTGTTCATCGGTCCCTATACACGACTCGGTAAATAGCACAGTGAGGACAGACATCACTTCTCTAAAACCTGCAGCCCTTAAGATGTACCATGTCATGTATCAAACAACAGTGACAACTGCAAATCACAAGTGACTTCTTAAAGCATTGGCTTCTATTTTTGGAAGGCAATTCCTTCCCTTGAAGTATGTTGTTTAAAAAAATAACGTTTTTTCCTTCCTTCTGTTGATACTTGTGACAGAATGATTGCGAGGTCTCAATTACTCTGTATTCGGTGTGCTAATCCCCTCAGAGATAACGTGTTGCAGTCACTGTGAAACCAGGCACTTAATGAGATGATTGAAAATAGTAATCAGGCACTAAGCAAAAGCCTGACCTCTGGCTATTTGGGATTACTGACTCTAAAGTGCAACTTGTGTTATTTTCCTATTGCATATATTCACAAATCCATACAAGCTTTTAATCTTTACTTCAAAAATACGTAAACGATGTGCTTCGCTTCACAGAACTACACTTACTGTCACAGCTGAGACAGCAGCTCAGGGTGGCTGAAGATGTAGGTAATCAAAACTCCAAAGGAGAGGGTGGATGGACTCGTAAATGCAGCTTGGTGCCTCCTGGTATGGGACCTTTCCTTCCTTGAATTCCTCCTTTTTGCAGGCAGTTCACATGGTGGTGGGGAGTTTACAGACAAATGCCCGTTATTGAACAAGTGCAACATCCCTATATTTTCTAAGCTGGCGCTTTCCACACTGATGCTTTCCCTGGTGGAAGCAACTGTGACCTGGGGACAACCAGTTTCTCCACAATCCCAAAGTGTCCTGGTTTCATGTAGACAGAGAGTACTTAATGCCCATCAGTAGAGCAGCTGTTGGCACTGGTAGAAGCAGATGGGAACCAAATCTAGCAGCACAGCAACAGCCCCAGTCCTGCAAGACAAGGACCCTCATCCAGAAGCTTTCACAGCATGTCAGTGAAAAAGAAAGGGAAAGCCTAATGGAAAGCCTAAAACTGGTCTGCATGGTAGAAGATGTTTCTCCTATCTCCTTACCATAAGATATGACCAGAAAGGAATACAAGTGAGAAACTACATGTTCTTAGGAGAAGCCTTGATGAGAAATGACAAGATGAAAAAAAGGAGGCAAAGGAGTCTCCATCTCAAGGTGAGGGGAAGTGAAGAGCCAGAAGCAAAGATCTGCCTTAACATTTGCATCTGTTTATGTCTACACCCATCAGTGACGACCTTCTGAGAATGCTGTTCTCCTGGGAAGACCCCACTTTTCAGACAAATAGAATAACAGAAAGCCCACACTGCAATTCCTCACATCACTCTTCCACACAGCAGGGCACTGTCCATTCGCAGGTAGGATGTGTACAACAGTTCCTGCATCCAAAGGGCCTGCACCTTCCAAAAAGTTTTCCTCTTAGAGAAGCGAGAACCACCACCAGGTATATAAGCACTACATTTCAAGACATAAATAAGAACCTAAAGCAACCAGACCAACTTCCCCATTAAATGCATATTGCCACCATGAGGCTGAAATGAAGGCCTGGGTCTTAATGTATTGTTGACAGGAATCCATTTGCAGAGGCATCAATTATTTACTGTTGCAATAAATCATTTACAAAGCTCTGTAAATTCCAGAGAAGGCTGAACAAATGCAAGGCTTCATCATCACCCATTTCTCTTACAGGCAGAGTTGGGTTGGGAAGAGGTGCCTATCTTAAACAGGATTGATTGGAGGTATTGCAATCAGGGTACTGTACTCTGAATAAGGGGTAAACTTTACAAAATAAAGGTTAAATCAAGGTTAAACCTCAATCCAGCAGTTTCAGGGCTGCAGTGTTAACTGGCAGCAACATTTGAAGTTGGCAATTTACTGCCGGTTTGGGGATGCCCTGGAGGAGGTCCAGACACACCTCTTCTGCCATGGAGACGTGTATGTACAGAAGAGGTTCTAACACCTCTCGAGATGATCAGCAAATGCTTCACAGCATCTTCTGCCTGACCTTGAGTGCTGACCTGTGGCTATGCTCAGAACACCTGGGTGGGGACAGCCCTCACCAGAAGGAGTCTGTCCACTAATATTAGGACACAGAATTTCTCATTACATCTTTTTATAAATCAAACTTGGGCCAGACCCTCTGGACAATGCTGTGTGAAGGTTTCACAAAGCACGCATTAAGCAATCTGCTAAGCAGGGGTGAACTTCTCCCCAGTGTAATGTGACCTGCACATTGAAATGCTGCAGCCAGCTAACATCAGGTCGGATCCTGCTCACACTGTTCCAATGCTCCCCAGCTGGAGTCTGATCCACTGCTGGGACCCACTGCCGTGAGCAACCTTTACAGTAAAAAAAAATCAGTCTCCTGGACTTTGGGAGCTTCTACAGCTTGGCTATTATCCTGCAAACCCCTTCCTTACAAATAAACAAATAAAGAAATAGAAGGCACTGACACAAGAGAGCAGCAAAATCAGTATGCCTGTTCATATAATTTGTGTTCGAGATATGTTTTCTCTGCCACACTGTTACTTTGAGCCCTGTGGTTCACTTTCCCTTCTTTTTCTGGACCAAAAACCTGCTACTGTTTTCTCCAAGAGTCTGTGTGCTGCTGCCTCCTTTGTCTGAGTCAGCCACTATTAGTCATTTGGGGCTGATTCCTGCCAGGGTTTTATTCACTGCAAGACCCACAGAGGGATTTAAAGCTTTGCAGCAAGCCACAAAGACCTCCTTGATCAGGCAGCCAAACCCAAGGCTCTCTGTCACCTACCCACAGTAGCCCAGAGTGAGTCAAGCAAGGTGAAGAGTGATGTGACACTGCAGTGGATCCAGCCTCGTGTCAGTGAGACCTGAGCCTGACCTCCAGGTTTGAGAGGCCATCTGGCCCAAGAAGGAGCCACAGGACTGATTTCTCTTCATAGGGGCATCACTGGCAATGTAACAAAGCAGAATCAGGCAGTTTGGAAGCAACAAAAGCTGTGATCCAATGTCACAGGACTTGGCATTGACACTTACACCACTGAACCAGCAGTGATTTTCCCACCCAGACTTACCTTGAAAACATCCCCAGTATGCTGGCAGTGATTTGGAGAGGCATGTCAATATATTCCAGACCATGGGCTATGCCACATACCTTGTTTCTGTGCAATTTTAAGAATTGCAGCATTGGCCAATTCTTCACAGTTGATTAAAAATATGAAAGAATAAATATTACACATTAAAATTCACTGCTAACAGTTTGCAAACTTCCTGCTGTAGCCTAATGCAGTCAATGGGTGATTCATTCTCCAGAGTTTTGGGGTACATTTATCTAGTTGTGTAATTTCCAGATTGCCCATGTGTTGTGGCCAGTAATGGCCTTCTTTGGGGTCCATGCATGGCACGTAGCAAATAAGTTCCTAACCCACAACCTACCCACTAGGCTCAGTCCTTGAGATTATCACAGATAATGAATGGCTGAAAAAGAACCATGAGGAAGAGCAATGGAAGGGCAGGCTCTTATGATGGACAAAGGCTATTGGAGACATCAAGAACCAATTCCCTTTCTCTCATTGCCTAATGGGAAACCTCTGCCATGTATTACTTCCAGCCAAGCTGTCAGTCCATGTTGTAGACATGGTCCCCTGGCAAGCCTTGGGCCATGCATCCCACCCGAGTCAAGGAGCTTCACCTTGTCAACGTGCGTCCAGATAAAATGAGCAAGCTGTGCTCTCCTAGCATGGACAACATGCATTGTCTGTGAGGGGTCTGGAGTTTTCCCCACAAAGGGCAACAAATTATGTTATTCCCACCAGAAAAATAGAGAAGGATAATTAACTTTCTATCTGATTCACTTGAAGGCATTTGAAAGACATTTTGGGTTTCTCCCCCTTTTTTTCTGTTTCACTTGATCTGAGAGCATGCCTTTGCATTTTGCCAGCAGGTTTCCTTACTGGGATATTTCTAAACTGCGATATTTCATTATTTGTGAAGGGAAAAGAATGCACAATTTGTCTTACTTCCCTAAAACCTAAATTCTAAACACATCAGTATTCCTCTGAGAGATACTTCACTTTCTTAACATCCATAATTGCATGCATCTACACATGTACATGTGCATATTCTTACAGCTATTATTAGAATACATCTATATCACCTTTTGTAAGCATATACAAGGCCACCGTGCCTATCCTAAAGCCTGCCAAATGCCCACTTATCTGTGCAAAATAACATTATACCTGTATTATCTTACCCATCACTGCCCGGGGGAAGGCACCATGCTAGCTCAGGCTTTTCTGGCCCTCCTCCTTCAATTTTTCTAGCTGTCTAAAATAGTTGCACCTGCTTTGATATATGCCTAATTATCCCTGTCTTCTGGGTGACCTGAGATCACTTGGGTTGCAGCAGCAGTAGCCCTGGGAGTATTTCACCTCCCTTTTGAAGCAGTCAAATCTTCAGCCTAGCAATTCTGCCTGACTAACTGTTTCAGACTCTCCACTTCAAAGGTATTAAAAGGAGCAACATTTTTTTAGAAAACACTGTGAAAATGTGGCCCCTGTATTGAGCCTTCTGGCAGAAGCCTAAACATGCAGGCACCAGAAAAGCTTGGTGAAAATCTTTTAAAATCTGTCTCTGGTCTCCCAAACTGTTCAGTTTGTCATCTACCCACAAGAGCTCATCTTGTCAAAGACCTGCTCTTCACTGGCCCGGCCTGGCACAAGATGGGGAGGTAGAGAGAGGTAATATTGACCTGTATCAGAGATCTGTAGCTCATTCGGCACCTGTTCCCCTTTCCCCGAGATCTCTCCATGTCGCAGAGCTTAGGGAAGCCTGCAGGAAAGTTGTCCCAAGAACATTCTTACCCTTTTCCCTGCCAGGCTCAGGACAAGAGATCAGATGTGCACAGTCACCCAAATCACTCACATGGAGACCTTGAGAAAGGGAGGCAGGTTTTAGCCAGAATGCACATTAGCTCTGGGGGTCAATACTTGCAGAAGGTAGTTGCTAGCGGCACCGTGCTTGGTGCCACTCCTCACTCCAGCCGCCCTGGTGTCAGAGGTACATTTGGGGAATACGGCACTTCTCAATACCACAGAATTTAGCAGAATTTTGGCAATGCAACCAACAAATGTAACCTGCTGCCAGCAAGCCTTCTTACACAGCTTGCTACTGCCTGCCAGCTGGTTGCAAAGGTATTGGCGATTCCTTGAGATAACGACTTGCTTGTCCTCCAGTGCTCATCTGCCCTGGATCCCCAGGTTGCATGCATCTGTAGCAGCTTAAATGGTCCCAGTCATCTTAGAATGGTGGAATGGTTTGGCTTGGAAGGGATCTTAAAGCTCCTCCAGTCCCACTCCCCTCCCCTGCACTGGGCAGGGACACCTTCCACTAGATCAGGTTGCTCCAAGCCCCATCCAACCGGGCCTTGAACACTGCCAGGGAGGGGCAGCTACAGCTTCTCTGGGCAACCTGGGCCAGTGTCTCACCACCCTCATAGCAAAGAGTTTCTTCCTCAGATCCAATCTCAATCTCCCCTCTCAGTTTAAAATTGTTACTCCTCATCTTAAAAGTTAGCAACACATACCTATGGCAAAAGTGACCCCATGGGCCATGCAATTAGTTGCAGACAACACTTCATCAGGCAAGATTTTGGGTACATTTCTTGTTTGCAATCCTACCTAAACACAAACCTTCTAGTTTTACACAAACTCTCTGAAATCATGTCCCTTCAAGCAAGTGAAAAAGTCTGAAAGTATGGAAAACTTCTCCTATCCAACTCATTTGGTGGGAACCCCTACAGCACAAAGAAGTAAACCAAAGCTCTTGCCCAGGGATTGGGAGTTTTCCAATTCAGGCTTTTGTGGCTCGCACCCATCTGCACTGGTACAATAGCAGGGCCACGTTTGGCTCTGTGGCAAACTCAAATGCAATTGGCAGAAATGGGGAAAGAGATATAATTGTGTTTCTCCAGGGAAAGTGGTCATTAGAAGTGTATTATCTGGATAGTGGTTATATAAACTGTGGCTGAATGGGCTCTATTTACAATAAGAAAAATTGCCAGAAAGTGATCAGAACACATGCGATGCGATGAAAAGGCTGCACTTGAGCAACATGAAAAGCCAATAATCTGTGAGGAAGTAGCTGTTCGATAGCTAGGAATTTTAAGCAGGGGTAAGGCTGGGGGAGGGATTTAAAACCTACTCAGACCATCAGTTTCAAAATTTCTCAGTAATCCCAAACGTCCTCTGAAGTTCAGAGTAACAGCGAGCAGGCTGCTGCAGCCCATGGGCCACTTTCAGACCCAATTTATACTTTCTGCAAATCCAGTGTTTAAAATAGCACATCCCCTGCCCTTTGGTATGTAACCTTTTCACAGAGGCAAAGTCCTGTCCTCACGCATCTACCATCAAGCAGGTCATACACATCTGAAAGAAGGAATCTGTCCCATTACACCACAGTTTGTCCCATTAAGCCAATGTCAATCGCGATATCTCTGTAATAACTTGTAACAGCCCTCAGACTCAGTCTCTCAATATCTCTTCTACACTCACAGCCACAAAGTGCTGGATCAGCCACAGTCAAATCCCTCTTTCACATCTTGCTGAAAAAGATTGTGTGAATGACTACAGGATGTACACAGGAGGCTTTGCCTTCGATACCTACCTTCTTTGCACGTATCCCAGCACAGATTCGAGGGCAGTTTTCTTCTTTCAGACAACAATTTACAGAAAAAGGCATAGTAGTTTTTTAATATTATCTTTGTGAATTTGTAAGCATAGACTGGGACATAAAAAGCTTGGTCTGCCAGAGCAGCTTCATTTAGATTCACAGGTCTGAGGCCTTACAGGGAGAATTCTGTAGGAATTTTAAGTAGCTCAGCAGAGTCAGGCACATACTTGGGTTTCTGCTACTGGATCCTTCGTGATCTCTAAGCCACCAAGTCACCACAGACATGTGTTTCTCATACACGACCACAACCTTATCTAGTCACAGAATCAGCTCCCTATGAGTTTTTCCCATAATTTGTAATTAATGTAAGAACATAAAATGCCTGCTTCTCCAACTGTTTTCATCTCACCACATTCCAGCACTGCACGTGGTTGCTGTGTATTTATAATGCAGTGGATTTATTTTTCATGAACATGTTCCAAGTCCCATTGAACACATATAAACTTGTAATGGCTGTCTGGTTCCCACTCATTCTCTCTTTCCCACACAAGTCTTTATAGACTCCACCACAGAGGATCAGAGCTTTCCAAATTATTCCAACTATGAAAACCTTGTTGCCTTTTCCTGAGCCTCTTTCTATTTTACTGTATTTTTTGTGAGATGCAGAGACCAGAAATGCCTACAGGATTCAAGGTGTGGGCCAGCCAGGGATTTGTACAGCAGCACAGAGATGTCCCCTACTGCTGTCCCAGTCCCACCAGTATTTGAGGGTTTCTGCTAAGCATTGGGCTGAAATTTTCATAAGGCTTACCATTGTTACCTTAATCTCTCTCTTCATCAGTAACAGCCAACTCAAAGCCCACCATTTTCAATAACACCTTCCCGAGCCGAACTTCAGATAAGCAAGATGCGGAAGAGTTTCTTTCTCTCCACAAGATGTGTAAGTTTTAGACAGCAAAAATTAGGCAGGATGAATGTGACAGTGGAACTCTAATCCCTGAGTTCATGAAAGGAGTCATAAGAAAGCTCCTGTGACCTCAAGCCTCTCTACATGACCAGACAGAAAAGTGGGTCTGCAATTCCTGACAGAACAGGATTAGTATTAGAATCAGTATTGGAGTAGGGTTCAAAAGGCACAAGCTTCAGTCCTTTATCTCTACAGACTTTCCCATCTCCTCCACTGTTGTCAACAGTGCTGAGAACCACAAGACACAGTACAGCATACCCTGCAGACACAGCTATTTACCTGACACTGGCACAGTGACTACAGAACTTCCACTTTCATACCAAGTGTAAACATCTTCTGGGGGTTGAGTCTTAATCTTTTCCTGCTCTTAAATTTATATCTTAAACTTAAGGTCTGACAAACCTCTCGTCTGTAGATCACTAGCCATATGGCCCCTTCCCATATCATAATGGCCACCTGCAATTTTACACACAGCATATGGAGGGAGATAGAGTTGTATTTGTGTGAGTCTCATTCCTCTGGCATGATTAGCCCTAGATCTTCCAATGCAGATGTTAATACATATGGCCACTATCCTCACCGTGCTCATCAAACACACAAGACCAACTGGTTCCTAACTTCAAGCTTTAGAGTACTTATAGACCTAACTCTAATTTCCCTGCTTGTTATTTTCCTTCTCTGTTCAGCTAGACACATGAACACTGCACTCCCTGAGCTGAAGGGAGAAGCACAGAGATTGTTCATTAGGAAATGAGTACTCATCTGATTTGTGAGAAATGCAGACAGTTTTGCTAGGTTTCTTTTTTTTTTATGCATTGTTCCCTCAAAACAAACCTCCTCCCACTGCCCTGAAGTCACACAAGGCAGTACTTACTCAATATTTAGAAAGTGACCTTTAAGGAAAAGGTGGGGTAGCAACGATTCAATGAAGTGTCTCCTTTCTTCTCAGAGTTCATGGTGAGCAATATCCAGTTCTGCAGTTGGCTGGAAGCTGGTTTTGGTAAGGTGACAGTGAGATGCTCCAGCTGTTCTGCCTGTTTATATTGTTTGAAGATCTTATGCTGAACCACTAAGCACAAAAGAAATAATTTTGATAAAGCTGTTTGAAATTGCCTTTAATTTATCAGCTTTCAAAATAGTCCCTCTTTTTACAAACACTCTTGCAGCACTCATACTAAGAGATTCGAGGGCTTTCCTGCTGCATTTTTAGCACCAAGACCATTTTAAAGACCACTTTCTGAAGCTTAATGAGAACAGCAATTTCTTTACAAAATAGAAGAGTAGTCACATGAAATTTCTAAGAAGTTGCCAAAACTAGACAAAAAAAGCCCTCACAACAAAGAACGTATCAATCAGCCACTTGAACACTGCAGAAGTGTTCTGGTAATTATGCTCTATGCAAACTTCCCCACCAACTCAACCAGAGACTGGATGCTGTTTACCCTGTTTTAGCGAAGAGATGTCTGGTAGCATGGACCACACCTTTAACTGGATGTCTACCTCATTCATGCTAATTGTTTCACAGCAAAATTTGCAGAACACCTACTGTGCCATTCATGAATGCATTACATTCCCATGACAGCTGGTAGCCATTGCTTACATCCCAAAATATTAGGCTATACATATTCTTGCTTCTTTTCCCAGATGTAAACAATGAAAAGAGATTCAGCTCAGAGAGAGAAGAAGAGAAGCTACATATCTATTTGATCCTTCCATATTGAGGAAATAATCCTCTGGTATCTCCATAACACTAAAGAAATGAATGGAAAGTCTCCCAGGCCTTAAGTCAGAAACTCCACCCTCATCATGGATATTCACAGATGTATTCTTACAGCACTAACTTTTTCCTCTTTATCAGGGAGGGACTGGGATAAAAGACAAAGTTTGAATTGGATTAGGACTCCTAAAGTGGCTATGGGTACAAAGTATGATTTACAAAGGCACTCGGGTATGAAACTTGTTCTGATCTGCACCTTTACATACTTAATTTCCTGAAAAAACTGGTACTGGGTGATTACGGCTCTGACTTCTATGTGCTTTAAGCAGCCCCCTTCCCTTTTTAGCTGTCAGAACTGCAGGACCACCATGGCTAAGATAGAAGCACATAGCTGCTCCTTTGCATGCACTGCTCATGGCTTGTACCTAAGCACCACACGGATACACCAGGGCAAACCAGCAGCCCACAATGGGTTTGCAGTTACCACCGAGGATGTGGCTTGCCTGCAGAACATTTACTACTGGGGATGAGGCATAAAAAGTAAAGAAACCAGCATGACCCTGGCAACTCAGGTTGGATTTGCAGGACTGCCAGAACAGGGGGAGGGCAAGATGGAACCACAGTGAAAAAAAAGAGACCAGTAAAGCCTTTTTGCATGTAAGCAGAGCACATTTTTGGTTGTGTGACTGATAGGCAATAAACAGAGAGCCAAAGACAATAAGCACAAAGCGTTCCCACAGAGCCTCTTCTCAGATTAAACTTAATTTCCCACTAGCTTGTCATTACTTTGATTATAGGACTGTTCATTATCATAGCCCGAGATGTAACGCTGCCAACACGCGAGTCCATCACAACCCCTAACCAGCGGCATTTCTCGGAAGTGCACAGCTATTACTGGCTGCAAGCACCCTAGAACACAGCTCCAACCTGCAAGATGCCAGTTTGCTAGCAGGCATGAGGGAAGGGAAATCCTACCCTAACTCCACACCAGGAAAAAAACATGGCAGAGCTTGGTGGCGTTAAAATGGAACTCAAAATCCCCAAGCTTAAGTCTTGACTTTGCAAGGGGCTTGTGGTATGAGACAGGATGGGGAGGCTGCCCAGGCCTTTTAGGCCTTTCCCTTTCACAGACACTGAGGGAAACCAGGGGTAGAAGAGGGGGACGTCACTGGCTCACTGGTCTGCTATCAGACCTCAGGGGCCTGAGATGCTCCAAGGAGATCCACGGATAAAGCACATGTATTTTCCTCACAATCACAAATGTCTGCAAATCAGCACTACCAATCTCCTTTGAACAAACCACAAATGACTTGACAAGGCCAGCACTGTAACAATTTAGAGTACCTTCTGCCAAGCTAGCTACTCACTATCTGGCTATAAATCTCGACCTGACATATGCATATGCTATGTTTGCCAGCTTTCTGGTTTTCTATCCTTTGTTTTGTAATCCCAGAATGATTGCAATTAAGGAATACTACCTCATCAAAATGCCTTTCAGCACACTAGCTTGTAAACACTTGTAATAAGTATGGCTAATAAAGTAGTTTATTAGCCAACCTGACACAGTATTTTTACAGACTTTTCCACTCATCATTGAGAAAAACAACTTCTTCGTGGCTGTGCTGGCATTGCTGCCAGCCTCCCTTGGTCTCACCTGTAACAAGGTGAGTAATTAAAGTCCTTCTAGGAGCAGCAGGGTTTTTTATTGCCTGCCACACTCTCATCCTCTGCTCTCCCAACTGATTTAGAGAAGAACTGCCACAAATGTTGTTTCCAAAATAGATCAGTGATGAAACTTACTTTTGTTGTGTTAAATGACGGAAAAATTCAGAATCTCAGCTGCTTGACAGTCCTTGTTTCCTGTCCCAGGGTGTCAAGGAAAAATCTGGTGGCCCCTCAGAAGTCTGGTGGATCAAAATCCCTGGTCAGGAGTGTGGAAGAGCTGCCTGTGAATCATTGCAGTTAAAATGGTAACAAGTAAACAGCTGGAAGTAAGTGGGGCAGGGGGAAGCCTTCACTCCACAAAGTTCTCAGGAATCTATTAGTCTGGAGTGATGGTAGGCAAGTGATGATTTGTTTGGGGTTTGAGGGAACTATAAACACTCTGCTTTTATTTATGCCATGACCTTGCTTATTCTCAGCCAACTGGGCAAATGAACCACAAAATAGGAACATTGTGAAAAGCTAAACGATTGATTCAAAAGAGAATGTTTTACTTGGTGGAAAAACCATGCATAGTCTTCTCTAGCACGAGACACTGTTTTGTAGCAAAGCTGTTTTTTTCAGAAGTACTTGGTGAAGTCAATTATCATGATATATGGAGTTACTTTGCATGAGAGAAACATAAAATCAAATGCTTGGCAGTAAACATAAACCTCCCAAGTCTTCCTCCTTCTTCTGTCCTTTTATCTCTTTTTATTACTACATTCAGAAGTATAAATTGGTAATTTATTGAAAAATGAATGGTAATATTTACCAGAGTGGCACTATTTACTACCCATTTTATGGTGAAGAGAGTCTGGTTTTAGGAGCTTCTTTCTTTATGTTTTTTAACACAAGCATAAACAAAAATGATCCTGAAAAAATGACTTGAATATTTCCCCTCTTTTCTTGTTTTCTTAAAAAAAAACCCCACACTTACATAAACCTGTGGAAAGGAACGAGATCTCTTTGTGGTAACACCTTTCCCTGTCAGGTCCCGATGTGGCATGCCAGCACTGAAGCCTGGAGCAGGTACCACAGATAAAGAGATGTGTCCAGGGCACCTGGGAACCAGCCAGCAAAAACCCTCAGCAGCTTCAATCTGGGATCCTTATCCAGAGTAACAAAAATCCCTACAACCCCAAGTACAAATTTAGACTATTGACTACTTAAGGCAGTAAAGTCATCAAAGGGATTACCCATCATTAGCACCCAAGCTGCTAGGTTACACTTCCTACAGCGTGCATATCCTTGGGAAAAGCAGATCACTCCTTCAGTAATGCTAATGGTCATTTACCCAGAGCAAGGTTTGCAGGGAAAGTGAATCGCTATTATTGGAACAATTTACATACCTGAAATAAAATAAAATCCTTCCTCATGTTATAAAGCAACCCATGTGTCAAGGAGGCATGTGAGAAACCCACTGAGCAGCAGTTCTGGCCCAACAGACCAGATGAGCTGGCCATCCAGCCTCCCCCCAGGCGTTTCCCTTCAGAGGAGGGGAACATAAATCCCAGCATCCCAGAGGAGGAGCTCAGAGGTGTTAGCCCCTCTAGCTGGGATAAAAGTGATACGTGGTGCTGCTTACTACAAAATGCTGTGAATACATATTCTACCATACAACCTTCCAAGTTCACTACAGAGCATAACCTCCTCATCATCCCGAGGCTCTTCCTTATCCAAGCACCTACAGACAGATTAGTTGCTGAACCGATCCTTTGAGGGCATTCCTTGCTGCCATTAACACATTTTAATGAAACTAATTTTATTAATATTTTCACATATGTAAAGTAACTCAGCTGGACTGGAAACTGTCCACATAAATTCTCTAGGACTACACTACTTACACTCTCATTCTTCCATTTCTACAGAGCAAATCACTCCTACCTTCTGCTGTGTCCTGGAGCTGAATAGACAGCGATAACTTTCCAGGGGATGAATAATTAAATCAAATCCATTCAATTCCAGAAGTTGTCACAGTCCTTGTCTGCTAAACTCTCATGGTTTGTAACAAAGTGCTTAATACTCCATATAATTTGTATAATGACAAGCGTATGAAAATTGTACAGGATTTTTCCATAAGAGCAGCATCCTGCATTGAGAGGAAACATGTCCTTATTATAAATGCATCCTCTGAAACACTCTAACCCTCTAAAAATACAGCCTAAGAGTGAAGTCACTTTGTATTAAGCACTGTAGTATTCTATTTTATACAGTTCTTATGCAACCCCATTCACCAGCTGTCTAACACGGTGCCTCCTAAGAATTCAGGCATCCTCCAAGTCACTCTCTCACCAGAGGAGAGCCATACGTGAGTGGAATTTGGAGTGGATTTGGATTAGGTTCTCTGCATAAGTGAATTTAAGACAGCTGCCCATTGCTATGGGGCAGTATCAGAGATGGAAGGCCAAACACCTCTGCTGTGCGTGGCAGGGAAAGGCTGCAGGATTTGTGTTTCAAAAAGTGACCCACAAAAAATCATGCAGAGTTGAGCCCTGCTCTTCAGCCGAGCCCCAGGAGCACTGCTGCTGAGCACAGCCCTTAGCCTGCAGCTTTGGTAAGCTGCTATGATGGATTAGAGACATTTGGACATGAGGCCTGAGACCTTGGCTCAACCAGATAGTACCTGAGAGAGCCAATATAGGATAAAAGCACATTCCTTTTCCAAACACCTTCTGATGCAAACAGTTATTATGTGGGAAGGGAACACAAACCCTGAGCAGTTAAAGGAAGGTCATGTAATAGGTGAAGGCCAGGGGTTACACCTTGATTCCTTCCTGCTGGCCCTTGGAGAACACTATTGTTAAAGTGGGCATGACACTGCAAGTCCAACAGCCAAGGGCTTTTGCTCAGGCAAATCCCCACTGGCAAGGGATGTGTGTGGACAGAGAATGGGATGTGGCCAGACTCCAACACATACAGCTAGACACAGAGTCTCTGGCTCTTCAGGTCTGCAGGACTTACAAGTCCCACCCAGTATCCAAAATCAAGCTTAATATAAGGCACAGCTCTAATGATTGAACAGTCAGACTTAAGGCTAGCAAATTGGTGAGAAAGAGGTCTTAAATCATCATAACAGCAAAGACAACTACCATTATTTATTATAATGCACGAGTAAATATGTAAGACATCCACTCCTCTACACAGGATTAATTCTCAGATTAGCACCAGAAAACCATTTAAAAATAATTCATATGCAGCACTCAGTCTTAATGCATGAGCTTAAAAATCTTACCAATATGGAAGTAGCCTTCTCCATCCCCTTATCTGACAAACACAACAATTCTGCTTAAACACTGAGAGAAGCCATTCTGTTTAAGCCCGATCTGTTGAAGAAGATATATTAAATCAACACCTGTCACACATTGGCAATTCCTTGCATTCCTTTACAATGGATTTTCTCTGGCAAGGAATGTAACAGAAAGGGATTGTGGTAAATGAAGGAATTCTGCAGAAAAGACACTCCCAATTTAAAGCAGATAATGAGCACCACAGCTAGTGTGGAAGCAATTAATTCTAATCATTTATGAGACAATAAAATTTAATTATGGGTTCTTTGAAAACTAAAAACCCAGCAATTATTGTTAATAGGCTTTTCTTGATGGCAGATAGTGAACAGAATTTGTTGAGGCTGTTTCTCCTGCAGTTAATTTAAAAAAAAAATAATCAGTTTTTAGTTAAGGATGCCTAGGCTTACACGAATATATGAACAGTGCCATTACGCTAAGTTTAGATCCCACAGGACAGAAATGCAGTCTCTGAGGAAACTCTTGGATATGCTTTTGTATAATTGGCATTCTCCTCTCTGCTGAGGCCTCAGATCTTTATTATCTGTTCAGATGTACTTTCAGCTCAGAACAGCTGGGTGTCTCCAGCTTCATTTCAGGCACATTCACACTCGTAACAGAAACTGCAAGCAGTTGCTCTGTCATGCACTCAGGTGCTGTATGAGAACTCCAGCTGCGGAGCAACAGTGGTGGTAACCCAGATCATAGGACAACCAGGTGACTCCTGCTCTGGGTTGATGCGGCTGTATCCCACATTCACTCCCTTCCTGCACCAGATGTTGCTGCAATTTCAAACAGCAAATGAACTACTTCCCCTTCAGTCTGGCAACTTATCTCACCCAGCCTGAACTGCATGAGGAGAGCATGAGGATGGAGAAGGACCATCAGTTCAGTTCTGGTATTTCTCATTTTGGTGCTCCACTCACCTGTTTCTCTCCCAGCTAGCTACAGAGCATGATGTGCACTTGAAATAGCTTCCAGCCCTTTCAAAGTATGGCAACCTCTGCGGCTATCATATCTACCAGAAATGACTTAAAAGCATTTTGTAACAAATGTAAGCTAACAAATGTGGAATTTGCCCAGTGACTTAAATGTTAATCTTTTTCCCCCCTGTACTCTCTATCTGTGCCCTTCAGCGCCTGTGCCCAAGTGCCCTTAGGAGTCTGTGTTTTCTCTGCCTGGTTTGCAGTGTTCAGATGGTGAATAGCACCACTATACTGTGATACTGATGTCCATGATAACATGGGCATGTACCTCCTCCTCACCACCATTATAGGACTTCTTTGCTTACCTGTGTCAAGCTCTAACAGCCATGTTTTGTTGCCCATATGGAGACTGCATTGGAGAGACACCCCGACAAGATATTACTGCTGAGGCACCATGTGCCTGGGGATCCACACAGCACCCCTGAATGAGGTATAAATGACACAGCATTGCCCAGACCTTCATTTCAGGGTCCACAGCTCAGGCCAAGCTTCAGAACAGATAAATACTGGTACCTTTATAGCTGTTGGAAGAGCACCACAAAAGATTTCAATGCTTATTTTAGCATATACCAAGAACTCTGACCCACTGGCACTAAGAACACACTATTTATTTACTTTCAGCTGGCCACAACAATGCATTCAAAATTTCACTAAAGGCTCAGCTCTGACCCTCAGCAAAGGCCATACTTTGCCCGCTTCACCCCCACCATCTG